>JAQIXD010001231.1:0-16518 GCA_034699985.1 Minunthozetes semirufus
AACAGAATGTAATTTAATTGATACTCTTCTCAGACATATATTGAAATAGAATTATGATTTTAAACATCAATTATTCCAAAGTTTATAAAAATGTCGAAAATTTTTAATCAAATTTTAGATACAGAAGTCATTAATGATTTTTAAAGTTAATGTTTAATCTAATTATAGATCACTTTATTGTCATTTAATTTCAGTTTATTTTTATACGTAAAACGATTATTCTTTTTATTCATTAAACTTGGTTAAAAAATAACAAAAATTCAACGATCTTGGTAATAATTTAAGAGTCTTCACGTGCTTTTCAAATTGTCAGGCATTAGGAGGTGCGTTGGCTTTCAAATCTTGGATTTTCCCTTTATTTAATGATTGGTTTATGGAATGGTTTATGGATTTGTGTCTTATCTCTAAATATTTAATCGAATTTCAGACTCAAAAGGATTGAGGAAAGTATAGTCAAATGATAATGGACTTAATGATGAGTTCAATTGACTGTCATTTTGATGATTTGTTATAAGAAATTAAACTTAAATTATTATAAAATCAAACAAAATTAGGTAAATTACAAACTAATATTTCCACGGCTTGAAATTCGTGCACATTTTGCCGGTCTTTTTTAATGAAGTTTCTGAAGCCATTAGTTCCCTCTTTTGGCTTATTTTCAAATAAATTCACAGAATATATGAAAAACGAGTTTTTTCTGTCTTTTGGGAGTCTTTTAGAGTTAATCACAACTTCTTATGATTTTAATAATGCGAACAAAAATCTGATAAAATATTTAATTATTTTTTGTGAAGTCGTGAATGCGATACAATCTTCACAGAACTGCACAAATTGACCAAACTTTCAGTTTAGTTTTATTGCACAACTTTCATGTTTTCAAAGTTATCAAGTTATAAATCTGGAAGAGGTTTCTTATGAACTTTGCTAAAAGGGATGACATAAATATACTAATTTTTTTAGTTAACCGAAATTATGTTTATTGAAAAAACTCAAAATTAATATATTCTTTCAGAATAATGCATAAAATGTGAGGTTTCTTAGATTTTTAAAAGATTTTTAGTTTTATTTGAGTTTGAAATAAATTTTAAACTTTCATCACTTAAATAGTAGGTCAGGGTCTTACTAATAGCTATATTTTAATGGTTAGAAAGATGTGTATGTCTATGTCTAGATCATTTTAAACTTTCATTCATTTGAAGAGCAAATTATTAGTTTCAGATCTGTTCATAAGTTTTGAGATAAGTTTTGTGCCGATTCTGTCCATAACTTTTGATTTCATGATTTTATTTTGGGGTTAAAATGGGATAAAACTTTTATGGCTGTCCTCCAACTCTATCCCTTTGTTACTAAATATTTCTACTTTCCCTCTAACGATAGAATTCCTTGTAATACAATTAATTCCATAAAATGATCATAATGTGAATCTGTGCTCAATATATGCTACAGGCTATAGAGGTAATCACTTAAGCTAAGGTTTACTTTGATGAGGGCTCTAAAATTATGCGGATTAAAATGCGATAGAATTTAGCCAGGCTTATCTTTTATATTAGGGAGTTCCTCAGCTAAGTTTATAAATACTTTTAAATAGCATTTTCACTCTGTTCGTGATCAGAGTACAGGGCGTTTCTAAATTGATTTTCATTTAATTAATAATTATCGAAATATTTAAGACGTATAATCCTGTAATAGAATTTGACATTGGTACTTTTTTTTGCTTCAATTCAAGTTATTATTCAATTGTGAGAATTTAAGGTAATTTAATTTCTTTAATTATATCAATAAATTTTGAAGAATTAATTTAACAATAATTAAGTTCTTAAATATTTTATATAATTTTTATATAAGTTTTTTGCAAATAATTGAAGCGAAAGAGAAAACATATGATTAAATGTTTGTTAACAAATAATTCTGTACAAATAATTTCATACAAATGTTAGCGAACTATAAGTTTAGAAGAGCTGCTGAACCTCATCCCTAACCCTTCAATAGATTGTTATCTGATTAAAGTAACTTTTATGGCTTTAAGGAGTGAATTGAATGTGCAATACATGTATTCATTGGAATTCAAACAACAATACTATCTCTAATGCTTTGGATCAGTTGTGTAGTGGCAGTGCCATCAACCACCAGCCAAGGAAATCCGGAATTAAACTTCTTGTAACCTCAAATTAGGTCAGTTGAACTTGAATTGAGTGACTGAGAGAGACGACAACCAAACCTGAAATCTAAAGAAAATTTATTTTCTATTCAACAGAAGACATACATAAAAGCCATGATTAGTATAACGGTGTGACCAATGAGAGGCTCAGAGCAAAAACGTCAATCCCTTGAATATGATTTGCAATAGATTTTCATCATTTTTGTGATCATTTTTGTAATCGTTTTTGTCGTTACGTTTTCCCCGCTTTTCATTCAATTGAAAGAAAGAATCGAAAACTGATTCGAAAAAAATTCTTAAAATTGTTTTTTGATTTTGACTTCAAATGAGTTGTGATTCGCGACCAATGAAGTCCTCCTATTGGTGTATGTCTGCTATGTTTGTCGTCTTATTCTTCATCTACTTGTCTGCCGTAAAGTTTGTTCGAGGAACCGAAGTCGATCTCACATACCATGATTATCCATCAATGACTTCCATTCTTCAATCGTTCAGTAATAATCACCCAGATTTGGCTCATCTTTATTCCATTGGAAAGTCTGTGCAAGGTAAGTTTATTCCATTAATTTTTGCAAATGGTATTGATATTGCATATTATCTTGATCATATTTTAATAGAAGTTTGTTTTCCAAGTTATTCCAAAGTAACAAATCAATTTAATCTACATGTAGTATGAATTATATATTATTGTGCTCTAGGTTTGCAGAATAATTTAAATATCATATTTTCATTGTAAGAGGTGAACTTAAATTGAAGATCAAACTTATAGTTATATTTATTCTAAATTACAATATAAAAGCCATTGAAGTGATTCAGCGCTTAATTCCAGTGATTTTCAATAGAATTAATTATTTACTGAAAAATTGAATGGAAATGACTTTTGTTATGTTTTCCCCATTTGTTGGGAAATTATTTGCAAAAAACTTTGCAAAATGTTTTTTAATTTTTGCATATTTTGTAATTTCATAGAAATGTCGGATCATTTGAATATGGGGTCAAAACAGTCAATAGTTTGGGTCAGAGTTTAGCAAACATTTCCTTTAAGTTTGAGCTAAAAGTTTAGTACAGATATTCTTATCGTTAATATTCTTATCCTTCATTAAAACTTATATATTGAGTGGAAGGAAGTGCTGGAAGTTTATCAGGAAAATGAGTTCGTTATTCGATCCCAACATTTAGTCCCACATTTAGTTCAGATTTGATCTGAAGTTCTTCGAAACGATAAACATTGAAATACAGGAAATTATACGAAACTTTTTTACATTTATTTTACTTCAAATCTATCGATACTTTAATAGATTTATAATTGTTTTGTATTTGTATTTAAGGCCGCGATTTGTGGGTATTATTGGTTTCCAAGAATCCACACGAAGAGCCACTGCTTAAGCCTAATGTCAAATATGTGGCGAATATGCACGGAAATGAAGTACAGTATTACCACTTCTACCACTCTTTTATCAGATAATCATTTAATTAATTTATGTTTAGGCCGTCGGCAGAGAACTGATGTTACAATTGATTGCTTTCTTAATTAATAATTACAAAACTGATGCTTATGTGAGATCACTGTTAGACAATACAAGGATCCATATAATGCCATCAATGAATCCAGATGGGTTTGAAAATTCTGTTGAGGGTCAATGCACAGGAGGACAGGGAAGGTATGTTTCCATTCGAATAAAACTGTTTTGCAAATAGTCTTGTTTTGTTTGACAAAAGCAAGAGATAGACAAACATTAATACAATTATTTTGTTCTTAAGGTATAACATAAGAGGGTTTGATTTAAATCGAAACTTTCCTGATCATTTCAAGTCAAATAATAAGGCACAACAACCGGAGACACAGGCAGTACGGGATTGGATAGATTCAGTCCATTTTGTACTGTCGGCCAATTTACACGGCGGAGCCTTAGTCGCGTCCTATCCTTATGATAATACTCCAAATTCAAGTAAGTAATCAATACTTAGGAACAATTATTTAAAGGATGCGCTGGTTTAAGGTTATTTGTATAACTTATTCCGGATTTTTTCAGTTTTATCGCAGTTTAATCTTCAGTCGAGTGAGAGTCGAACCCCTGATGACGATGTGTTCAAACATTTGGCGACACTCTATTCAATGAATCACTTAACAATGCACCATGGTACTCCTTGTCCTGATGGTAGCAACAATGGTTTCTCTAATGGAACTACTAATGGCGCGCAATGGTATCCATTGACAGGTAATTGAACTCAGATTTTAAGAATTTAATGACAATTATTTGTTTGTTTTCGATATCAGGAGGAATGCAAGACTATAACTACATTTGGGGCGGATGTATGGAAATCACTCTGGAACTATCTTGCTGTAAATACCCTTCGCGCCAAGAATTACCTCGATATTGGAGGGAAAACAAAAAGTCATTATTGCTTTATTTGGGAGAAACGCATCGAGGAGTTAAAGGACTAGTTTTGGACCAAAACGGAAATGTGATAACAAAAGCTTTGCTCAGAATAAGGGGTCGAGATATGAGCTTCAAGTCCTCTAAAAGGGGAGAGTTTTACAGAATTCTTTTGCCCGGAGTCTACACAATCGATGTCTCGGCCGATGGCTATCAAAACTTGTCGCAACAGTTTTCAGTAGAAGAGGGACGAATCACTTTACTTAATCTACAACTTGTGTCCAACGGTTTCGTAAGTAATACTGAATTACTCGACAAAACACAACTAATCCTCAAAAACTTCATTAACACAACACTCAATACGAGTGAAATTAATCCAAAGCCAAGTGATTCAGTGATTATCAGAGAATCAAAGCCTATTTCAAGTGAAAAGAATAACCACAAGAAGGATAGCAATGATAGGAATGACAGTAATAACCATAAAATCAGATCTTCTCTCAAACTTGAAACAACTGTCCAAACGAATGAAGAATATTTAAAACAAGAAAATAATGTAAATGTCTTTCGTTTGACGTCTAATAACGCAATGAATGAAAGAAAACATTATTTTCATCTCATTTTGAGTTTTGTCTTCTGTTCAGTCATTCAATTATTTTTCAAGAATTTGAGTCAAAAACTATTAAATGAATAACAATTTGCATGACTTTTAACACAACTTTTTGGTGAAGGCATTGAAAATATTAATAATTATTTATTTGATGTAAAATATTGTGATTTACCCGACATTAGCGAACTCTCCAACCAAATGGTAATTCAGGTCTGAATTCTGGAATCATATCTTCTCATCAAACAATTGGTTTTCCACAACACTCTTCACCTCAAATATCAAAACTTCAATTTAATGGACAGCCACCACAACCACTGCCGGTATCAACTCGGAGGCCATCAACGTTAGCATCTGATCCATTAGCGCCTCATCAATACACTTGGCCTCAGTGGCCATCGCGTGGTCAGACCAATTTCGGGGCAGTACAGTCGAATCCCCCGATAACTAATTTAATAAATAATTTGTCGAATCGATTGAATAATTGGTCGAATTGGGGATAAACTAATAAATTTAATATAAATTTTGTATTTTATTCCAATTTTTCTTTTATTATATTTTTTTGTAAATTTTTTATCGATTTTTATCATTAATTAAATAAATGACAAATTAGTCAAATTAGAGTCAAAAGATTTACTCTATCATTGATTTTATAGATGAATATAATTTCATAATTTTGGTCAGACCTCTCTATATTTAATTGATTGCAGCATTTGGTTAACAAACATTTGCTGAGGAAAAACTAATTTTTGAGTCAATTGTTTTTTAAATTATTTAAATTGTAGGCGAAGTGTAGATCAAAAATTAATTTGAATTTCAAGTTTAAGATAATTATTAGAATACTTTTTGTGTGAAAATAGATTCAATGATTGTATTAAATCTTTAAAACGAATAAAAACACTTCTATCGAGGTCTTCAAATGGAAGATGTTTTTGAATATATTTTCAAATATCTTGTAAATAGAGGTATCGGTTGTCAATTTGTGGGATTTATATTTTGTGAGACAATAAAATATTAGTTAATTATGTTTTGGTGTTTTGCACTACTTTGCACCTAATAGTAACTAATGTTAAATGAGAAACCAAAGACAACTCCACCTTTTCTTACGATATAAGGCCTTAATTATAAAGATCGGGCGTTACTGCAGTCTGACTCCAATAACTGTCTTTTGATTCAAATGTCCTGAACTGGAATTTAATTTGTTTAACGCTTGAAATGATTTTTATATTACTTTAATTGTATTCTAAATTCACTCGAATTTGACGATAAGTGCATTAAAGCTCTGTTAATATCGTCTCATAATATAAGAATATTTTTTTTGTCGAAATATATTCTCAATAAATAATAAACAGATTTTGATTGACTTTAGTTAACCAAATGTTGAAATCAAATACTTTTGAGACAATTGTTATGATAATAAAGGTTTGATTTTATCCGTGAAACTCAAGCGACAAACTTTTGACTATCAGAGATATAGTTGTCACACTTCGGTGACTTTACCTCAGCTGTAATAGGTTTACAGTTTTATTCAGGTGCCTCTCATTTGGTATAACTGTGCGCTTATTGCTGTTCTCAAACTTTGGCAAAACTTAGTTCAATACTCACTCAAAATGTTTTACTGAAAAAATTATTTTCGTTTTCATTATCGGAACAGAAGTTTAAATATACAATTGAATCGAATGGCGTTCCATTCAATCTGTTCCTTATCCTACTGTTCTTGGACTTAGGCTTAGACCACTCCAATGACCGACAAAACAATTTAAAAATTTAATTCACTATAAAAAGGTTTTTGGAGACAAAATTGTGGGAAAATATATAATAATTATATCAATTATATGTGATTTCCAAGAATATCAACTCCTTTTGAATTCCTGTTTGTGACCAATTTTGTTAATATGAGACAATGTGTGCCACAACTCCAACGTTCAACTCTTATTCTGTGCGCTACTGTTTGACCAGATTGACGGTCACTAACATTTATTACACAAAAGAAGACAAAAACTAAAATTTAACTCAATTTTGGGTCAAATCTTTGTATTGAATTGAGATCTCACCCATTGATTGATACAATCGATTGAATAAATGTTTAGTCTTTTCAGAGACTAATTTGCGAAATGTTGTCGCCTTTGGATTATGTATTGTTACACTTTGGTAATCCCGGCAGATACCAAATATTTGTGGCTTTTCTTCTGTGTTGTCTGCAAATTCCGATCTCTTTTAATGGTATGATATGGAAGTATTACACAGAAGATACTCCTCATCGGTGTCTCATAAGGAGTTCAGAAACAAATCGCTTTAATTTAACTCTCGTTAGCGAAAGTGAATGGTTTCCATCAGTAAAACTAGAGAACAAAGTGAAGACATATGAGTCTTGTCTTATGTATACCGACGCCTCCAATCATTGGAAGGGCACTCAAAGATGTATTTATGGCTGGCAATACAGGCCTCCCGAAAATGAACACAATTTGATCATTGAATATGATTTAGTTTGTGAGCGAAACTATTTATTGAATTCAGTTTTCTATTTATATCATTTGACTGCGATTTTCGGTTCAATAATATTCGGGACAATTGCCGACAGATGCGAACGAAAGCCTTCTTTATTAGTTTCATTATATTTGTTCATCTCTGCGGCTCTTTCGCTTCATTTTGTCACCGATTATCTTCAGTTTGCGATTCTCTTCTCATTGCAGGCATTCTTCATTGCGGTAAACCTTTTACTTGTTTTCTCATTTAAATGCAAATCAATTCAATTGTTTTTTAGTCAAAAGGGAATAAACTAATGGACCAAAAGTTAGAGAACCCAATTAATAAATATTACAAAACTATTCTTTAGTTTTTATTTTTAAGTCAACGGAAAACAACAGACAAGAGGGAGCGACCAACTGGATAGAGCTGCTAATGCAATACTTTACAACAGTAAATAAGATTTTGGCAAAATTCAATTCACACTAATTACTTATTTCAATTAAATCTATAGGAAAGGGTGTTATTAGGTTTAGAGAAGTGGCAGACTAACAGTTACAGCATTTCTTAGTTTTTATTTTTCTGCATTCAATGATTTTTCCCCCTATAATAGGCTTTTATTTTAAATAGAAAGTTCAATTATCTTCTCAATAGGTTCCAGGAAGAAAGTAGGACAGTTGATCAAAAACTTTTTACAGTGTATTAACTATAGACTTTTGAATAATTATTTTGTATTTTGTTTTTATAATTAATTAATTGTATGAATCATATAATATAATCATATTTTGTATTATTTGGACTGATTTTTAATTAAGAAATTACCATTAAATAGGGATTACATATAACCAGTTATGTATTGTTGTTGGAAGTGTTTGCAACTCCTTATCAACTGAGAGCATCTCTTTATTCAATTTGTTTCACAATATTTGCGACACTTCTTCTCCCGATTTTGGTTTGGTCTGTAAGGAATTGGCGATTCATTCAATTAGCTATTTCTGCGCCTTGTGTTGTGTTTTTGGCCTATATATGGCTGGTCCCACAATCCCCGCTATGGCTTGTAGTGGAGGGAAAACTACATTCAGCAGAAAATCTTATCGAAAGGTTGGCCGCACAGAATGGACGCAATATATCTCCCAGTTTTCGACTTCATTTACAAAATCTGTTTAATTCAGTGAAAATATGTCCGAACTCTCAGTCATTGAGACACAGAATACTCCCAAAATTCTCATCTCCAGGGCTCAGGTGGTATACGTTAGTGCACTTCTACTTATTCTTTGTGGTGTCCCTCTCAAGCGATGTAACAGAACCACAGACTATCAGATTAAATGACAATCGATACGCTCATCAGTTTTATCGGGGACTTATGGATTTGGGGTCGGCTATGATTCTCTATCACTTCGCTATTCGGTAAGACATTCATTCATTTATTCTTAGTCTAAGAATTTCTAAAATAATTTGTTTTTAAATTAATTTAACGGATGATTTGAAATTCAAAATAATTATCAATTCATCTAATTATTAATCGGTGAACAGTTTAGGACCGCGTTTTGTCCAATCATTCGTTTTGATAGTTTCTGGACTATTGCTGATGGCGTCCATTACTTTGCAGGAAATGTTTGCCAATAAATATGACACAAATGGTGAACAAATCGACTCAAATACGAGACCAAATAATAGTTAATCGATTTATTAAATTAGTTTCGTCTGATTTTGATTATCGTTTATTACTGCTTCCGTCGACACTCGTATTAATGGCCCGAACTTTAGTGATGAGTTTACCGGCCCTGACGTGGTTTCACGCGGCAAAGACTATTCCCACCGGAATCAGGTATTCAATGAAATTTACTAATAATAGCGATATTAAGAGTAATTGAAATAACTTAACGCTTGGTTGGCATCAATTGCGAGTCAATGAAGTGTTTCAATAGTTTATTCATTTGTTTATAATTTTAATAAATTTAATTCCGGTTTCATTGAACTGTCGTTTGAATAAACTATACATAAGTTTCGATATACAAGTGTTAAGCCTCACATCTAATCATATATTTATATATTTTTCTTTTAATCAAATTATTAATCAATCAAATGAAAGATTCTTTGATATCTCTATAAAATAGTTTCGAGAAAATTATGACTTAAAAGTTATTGAAATTTTAAAGCTTTGGAACTTTGATAGGATTTCCAGATTAATAGAAATACAGTTTAATTTTGTTGATAAATGTTTGATAATTAATAGACTAATTAATTTCAGGGCCATAGGTCTGGCGGCCTGCTTCTCATGGGGTCAAATCGGTCAAATGGCTGCACCTCATCTACTTATTCTTGTAAGTTTATTCATGAGAAGACTTAATAATCATTTTGTCATCAAAAATGACTTAACTTTTTAGTCTGATTTGATCGCACCTTTCATTCCAATTGGTTTATGCGGGAGTTTATTGGTTTGTGGGGGAGGACTATCTCTATTGTTCCCAAATTGTTCGCGAAAGCCATTACCGAATACATTAGAGGAAGCAGAAGACAAAAGATTTCCGGCATCAGTGAAGCACAGGTATCCGAGTTATCGAGATCTGAAAAATGGTAAACTTTATTCGGTTCCGGTCTCTGGAAATGGTCTGAACGGAAATGTTTACACAATAGCGCCCAACGGTTACGACAAGACTAATGTGAAGCAATCGCAGCACATCTCAGATATCAATCAAAACCATAACATTTACGAACAAAAGTTTACAAACGGTTTGGAGAGACAGACCAGTGCTACCAGTTTGACAGGACTTCCACATATGAGACCCACTGCTCTTTATAATGAGGACACAGAATCTCGTCTCTCAGATCTCGAAGAATATGTGAGTGAAGGCAATAATTGGAGACTTTTTCCAAATGATTTCAATTCTGAAATCAAAACCGAAAGCAATAATCAATTGGATCCGTTTGTCGCCAGAAATCTTAAAGATTCTGATATATTGAGTCGACCCTCGTTTGTGGCCAATAATAGACAGGCCTTTAGTCATAATATCCGAAGAATCCAAAGCCATTCCAGAGATTCTGTCGCAGAAACTAATCTTTGATTGATTTTCTCTAAATTTAAGAATTTTATGGGCAAATGATGACTCATTTATGACATTTATCACACATTTTCCACTTTAAGATTCAGTGAATCATTAAAGTATGTAAATCGTGTGGTCCTCACCAATGAATAAATGAGAAGATTTAGGCTAAAGTTTGTGTCCTCAACACAATTGTCTCTCTTTTTAAGAATGAATTAAAATTTCAATTAAATAACGAATAAAAATATTGACTTCAATGCAATGTTTCGCTCCATTTACTAACAAAACACTTATTTTGTTGCTTTTAATTCACTAAAGAACTGAATTTACTTAAACATAACAATTCACAGATCAATGAATCCTTTAATCACACGTTAAAAGTGTTTTTTCTCAAGAGTTGACTCTCTTTTCAGTAAAAGTAAGCAAAAGTTAAATGAAATGAAAAACAATTTTTTATTTGAATTTTATTTTAAATTATTTTTAATTTAAATGTTTTTGTGATTTAATTATCTCTGAATAACCCATAAAATGTTGAGACCAGAAGAGCCCAAATTGATTCGTCTGACAAAACAAACCATTGATTTTAGATTAAATTAAAACTTAAGACAATTATCAGAATATTTACCCCAAATGTCCCAATTGTTTGCTTTTGATGGCGTCTAAGAACACGAGAATCGCGTGAAATAAGTTATTCCTACCGATTGGTAGATCCAACAGACCGTCCTCTTCGGTAAATACTTTATAGTGCGGAGGATTGCTCTTCGCTTCTGATATATAGATCGGACTCTTTGGTGCCGTTCCTGTCGTTGACTTGAAATAGTAATTAGTGAACGCCTTTCCTTCGGGACTGTTTGGATCAGATGGCAGTCGAAGATCCATATAAGTCCGGAACAAATGCATAACAATCTTAAAACAATAAGCGGTTAAAAAGAGGAATTCAAATGATAATGGATTATACTTACGGCCGAATCGGTGGGCATTTGTTCGCTCCATTGCTTCAAATTATAAGAACCGCCGGAATTCCAAATGAATTTTCCAATACATCCGCCTTTCGAGAGGTCTGTCATTAAAGACATTAAATGTCATTATTTTAATTGAATTTTAAATAAAACGAAAAATTAGTTTATTTTCTGACCTTTTATTCGTCGAACAAAATATTCCTGATTTGTGGTGATATCAAGAAATGGCAAAATTGCGTCAATCGCTGATAACTGAGGCTTTTTCAGTGAAGACAATTGTTTCAGAGATTGAAGACTCGCTTCTGTAATCAAAAATCTCTTAAAATCAAAAATTAAGTGATAAAAGTGTTGGACTGACCGCCGATTAAGGCATCGAAGTGACCGCTTTTGACCAGAGTTTCATTGGTTCTATCAATTTGTTCGACGAGACGGCAAATGATGGTCTGACTGATCCATTTGCGGATGTTTTCAATCCATTGGTTCATAATAACTTCATTTATCTTCAGTTTTGTCATTAACTGCAAATAATCGTAAGAATTGGTCAAAGAATTTGAAAATCAAATCAAATTACAGAATCCATTGCTTTCGAAGAAGTGGGAGAAGTACTCAAAGAATCGAAATCAGTGTTATTGAGCCGAAGAGGAGAATCAATCGCTATTTGATAAGTGTTTTGATTCGTGTCTTCGGAAACAATATTTTGATTTGAGGGCGAATTCCATGAACTGCTTCCCGAAGTGTTTTGATTGCGTTTCTCTGAGTCCGACAACTCTTCGAATCGCTGTTCCCTTATCTCAAAATCTTTTAGATATTGATTGAGTTGTCGTTCGTTTGTGACCATCGGTTGAATGTAATTCGCTTTATTTGGATTCTTTCTGAGCCGAAGAAGTCCTGTCTTAGAGTCACTCAATTGATCCATACTTTGGAATGAAGTTCCGTTTGGATTGTATTCCCAGGAAGTGGTCGTTGAGTTGAGGCTTTGATGCGTTGAAGTGAGGGGTGAGTCGTGAAAACTAGAGGACAGTCCTGTAGTGTTTGCGAGCGATAAATGAGTCGAATTGAGTGATGAGTGGCCATCAAAGTCAGAGACATAACTCATTTCAAAGGGAGGACTGACTGATCCAATGGATCGGTT
This sequence comes from Minunthozetes semirufus, assembly GCA_034699985.1. NCBI lineage: Eukaryota > Metazoa > Arthropoda > Arachnida > Sarcoptiformes > Punctoribatidae > Minunthozetes > Minunthozetes semirufus. The sequence continues at coordinate 12,739 of JAQIXD010001231.1, forward strand.
CAGCTTAGAATCATTGGGTGAGAGAGACGTAGGTTTGGATTCCTTGAAACCAATTTCAGTTGGTTTGACCCCAAGAGCTCTCATTTGGTCTGAAGTTAACTCTATTTCAATCATTAAATGGTTTTTCCAAAACCAAAGACCAAAATCATAGAAAACATTCAGAAGAAGTATTAAACCAATTATTAGATCTGATATTCAAATGACAAACAAATCATTAAATCATTTCTTAATTAAAACTAAACTTCAAATCAAACCTAAAATAAGAACTAAATTATGGAAAAGATTTGAATCGAAAAGAGAGCCAATCATTGAGTATTTCCTGTAATTGTTTCATCAAATCAATGATTATCTCAAATATTGTCATCAATTGACTCACATATCAATGGCCAGAAGACAGGCCGAAATACCGTTGACTGCGGCCCAGAATAAGGAGTGGCGCGACTGCGAAAGCAATTGTCTTCTTCTTAAAACGGTCTCAATTGTAGGGCTCCTGTGTTTGAGAAAACACAATTTGAACCATTGGATCAAATCGTCTTTTTATTGATAAAAGAGAATAAGACTTACGACATGTCATCGATTGTTGTGATTATTATAAATTAGTCATCAAATGAATGAAATCAATGTTTTCCTGAATTCAGTACACATTTGGCGCCATTTAGTGTCTCATTGAGAGCCACTATTTTGTGTGATTACTGCCATCTATTTGTGTATTGTTTTCTTGTTTTTGATTTTAAATCTTATGACGTCTTTCAGTATATCTGTAGTGCTATTGATATGACATAAACAGTGATTTGTTGTCTCATTTGTTGCCCTTCAGAGCCTTTCAGACAAATCACAGCAAATACTGGACTCAAAGAAGGCGTAAATCAGTGAAACAAATGCCTAACTATAGAAGTAATCGCTAATTGAGTCGATCACCGATCAGACCATTTGTGATAACTTTATCTTTTCATATCAGAAAAGATTATCAATGAATGGCTGCTTAACTGCCAAATACCTCATTAATTACAGTATAGCATAAGTGATGGCATTTCTGTGATAAATCATCAAAAAATTTAGACGTAATTCCAGTCAATGTCTTCGGTTAACCTTCCAATTGGTCTTAGGTTTTGTTGTCGGCCGCAACGGATCTCTACGTACAGAGCACTTGTGTTGTCGCTGACATTCATAGCCTATGCCTCATATCATTTATCCCGTCGTCCTCTTAGTGTCGTTAAGAATGTCTTGAGCCGCAACTGTTCCCAAGTGATCATTCCTTCAGATATAATAGTGACAAATATTACCAAAAATGATTGGTGCGATTGGGAACCGTTCGGCGGCAAAGATTCCAACACATTATTGGGTATCAACTCTTGAGCGAACTCTTTGTTGAATGATTTGGTGATAATCTTGTGATTGTTTTATAGGACTTCTGGACTCGAGTTTTCTGTTTTCTTACGCAATATTTATGTTCTTTTCGGGATTCGTTGCCGACAGATGTCATTTGAGGTACTTCTTGTCTTTGGGAATGTTGTTGAGCGGTGTCTTCACCTATGCTTTCGGTATTGCCTTCTATTACAACATTCATTCGTTTTATTACTTCATTATCGTTCAAATCATTTGCGGTAAGAGTTGTCACTACTGTTCCCCTCTTTTACTCTAAATTAATCTCATTCTTGATATTCAGGCGCTCTTCAGACAACTGGATGGCCGGCCGTTGTCTCAGCGGTGGGTAATTGGTTCGGAAAGTCTTCTCGAGGACTCATATTTGGAATCTGGAATTCGCACACAAATGTGGGGAACATATTGGGGGCCGTCATCGCCGGCTATTTCGTTGAATACAATTGGGGCCTCTCTTTCATAGTTCCCGCAATTATTATCAGTGCCTCTGGTTTTATATTCTTCCTGTTCTTCACTCCCTGTAAGACAACCAACAAATTGAAACGTTATTTTTCAAACATTTGTCTCAATTAGATCCCGAAGAAGTTGGTATTCCTTCCTATGATATCGACAACACTAGAAAGTCGAGAGTAAGTCCTCATTCAACTGAATTCCACTCTTTATTAACTGATTGTTTGTTAGGACTATACCTCTGATGTGAGTCCCAATTCTGGTGAAGACACGAACGACAGTATTGCGAGTTCTGCCAATTCTTCACAAATATCACAACATCGAAGAAAAATGAAATCAATGGACAAACCAATGGACGAACCGTCGAATGAGTCTTCATTTGGAGTCAGTTCTTGTCTTTAAATTGATTCCAAACAGAGTTTGTTATTTTCTATTTGAATAACAGGCAGACGAAGAAGAACACCCTCTGCTCGACAACTCTGTTGGAGAGAACAGTGACAACAAACACGCCATCTCTTTCATGGAAGCGCTTAAGATTCCGGGAGTTATTGAGTTTTCTATGTGTCTATTCTTCGCAAAACTGGTCAGTTATACGGTATGTCATCTAATGTTCACTCATTTAACAATATTCTAATGAATGGTTAATTATCTTTAATTGTGTTTAGTTCTTGTATTGGTTACCCAAATATATCGGCGCTTCCAGTAATCCATTTCATTAAACGTCTCTTTTTTTAAACTAATTTTGTTTCTATTATTAGCCGACTCCTCGTCATCGGATTCGGCGTATTTGTCGACTCCTTTCGATTTGGGGGGTATTATAGGAGCGATTACTGCCGGTTATCTCGTGGACAGAACAGGTGCGAGTGCTATCATATGCATAGTTATGCTGGTCTTTGCTGTTCCGTCGGTAAGTAATTCAGGCATTCCTTACGATTCTGTTTAATCATTTCGTCGATTCTTTTAAAGCTATTTCTGTATCAACTCTATGGAAGTGTTTCCGATTTCGTGAATATAGTTCTCCAGTTAATTGCCGGCACTTTCGTGAACGGCCCCTACGCTCTGATCACTACCGCCGGTAATACAACTGTTCAACACTTTGTTAGAGCTCTGAATAAAAAGCATTTTATTGGGTTTTATAGTTTCGGCTGAATTGGGAACAAAAGTACCAAATAGTCACGCGTTGGCCACCGTTACCGCCATTATTGATGGCACCGGTTCTATAGGTTTGTCACAAATCTATTTATTTATAGTCATTGACTAATGAGTGGTCTGTTTAGGGGCTGCCATCGGACCATTCCTGGCAGGTCTAGTCTCAGAGAGCAGTTGGAGTAACGTCTTCTATATGGTTATGGCGGCCGATATGTTAGCCCTCCTCTCACTGATCAGAATTGCTGGTCAGGAGTGGAAACGAATCGTTCGGAACAGGTCTTCAAATATAGAAAATCGATTTTTAGTTTAATTTAATTATGTTTTACAGTAATTAACGCCAATTCATGTATTATTAAATCATTTCATTTGATTTCTAAAATCATTTTATTTTCAATTCATTTAATTATTATATAAAACTATAAATCTATAAATATTTTGATTATATTTTTCAGTATATTTTGAATACAAATGAATATACAGTTATTATAATGTAATGAAATTCGTGTTTCAAATCATAAATAAAATAAATTCTAAAAATGGTTTACATTTTGTATAAAAGTTTTGAATGAGAAATGTCTTATCTCAGGGATGGCCTCCATTTTGTCAGAGGGGGTCTGATTTTTGGAGATTCGTCAGGGGGGGGGGTCTGAAAATTTTTATTAATATGGAATAGTTTGATGGTTGAAATAATTTTTAATTTTCAAACATTTTTAGAAATGATCTCGATGGACTTTTGAAAGGCATTCTAGCAAAGGTAGTAGTAATGCAGGCAAAGGGCTTTTACGTAGGTATGAGCAATGG
>JAQIXD010001232.1:0-16512 GCA_034699985.1 Minunthozetes semirufus
GTCAGATTCGATGCTTCAATTTTCAAAATCTATAAGTTTTATCTTTTTTAATTAAAAGTTTGAATCAATTTATCTTGCAAACTAAAAATGGTAGAATCATGTGAAATAGTGCTCTCGACTCATCTTGAAGTCCTCTTTTAAATAAGCATATAAAAACTATATGTTTGTCATTTTTGGCAATGGGCTCCGCCTGGCTCGGCAAAGTAGTGTATGCTAAACCCCGCAATATTAACGCGCGACTTTTCACACCACCCGGTACAATATTATTATAATTTAGGAATCGATCCAAAAGTTTTATTATTTTAAAGATTGACCTAATCTTCAATTAATTGTCATTTTGAGATATAATCCGATTAACAACACTTAAATGTATAATTTGAATCACAAATAGCGAAAATTTGATTATTATTTGAATAAAATCAATTAAACCAATCATTTATTTTCATTTATTATTTCAGAGTTTCTGAGATTTCGAAAAATGAGTCAAACATTTGATGTATTATTCAATAATAAAATGTAATCTCGAGTCGAGACTCAATTTCTTAGAAAATGTGTTGAAGTGTGACTTAAATTCACAAACATTTGAAAACTATTGAAAAGAATGTCTCAATTATTTTCTCAAATTATAGTTTTCTTTGTATTCTTAGTCTATGTTTCAGAAACGAAACTTTCAGCCAGTAATTGTCCAAAGATTGGATTAATCCAACCATTGGATGAGTCGACAGGCCTGTCATACATAATAGTTGCAGGTGAAAAATACTATGCTATAACCAAAGAACAGTTAAATGGTGTCCACAAATTTGGACCTTTAGAACTTCCAATTGGTTTCGATAATCCGTCCGGAATTATGGTCTATTTCAATGACTTATGTATTCCCCCTCAAAACTATTTGATTATATTTAAGGTATTATTAAAACTCAATTAATTTTTGAAGAAAACTTACTTAAAATATTGAATGTTTGTCCAAAAGTTTGATTTGGATGAACAAAACCAAATGTTTGACTACAATATATTACTGAATCTCAATGGACTTTATTGGGCTAAAGAGAGAAGGAATTGGACCAAACCCTCCCGATTATTACCGGATTTCCTTCAATACGATGGTTATATGAATGGCTATCGATTCTCATTTAGTATGCTTTGGCACAAAAGGAAGACGTTATATCTCATTCAGTTACCTGTGGAGGGGGCGCCCATTCGTAATGATTATCACACAATCGAAATCGGAACTAATAATTCGTGTGAAGGACATCAATATCTGGGTGACTATGAAAATGGTGATGTCATGAAAATCACACAAATTCTGAATCCTTACGAAGATTTCGAGTCTTGTTTTGTCCACAATAACCAACAGATTATATGTTTCGGACCAAAAGGTTTCACTTCTTTTGACATCGATTTAGAAGAAACCAAAGTATAAAACACTTTATATTTTTCTATTTTATTATAATTTTGATTAAATTTTGTCCAAAAGGGGGGACATTTAAGAGTCAAAAATGGAACCAAAGATTTCGAAAGAATTCCGATAATGAAAATAATCGAAGATATAGTAAAAACTTTATAAAATTATTTGTTCCTAAAACTAATTAATCGTTTGTCTATTATAGAGAGAACGGTGCGATCAATTAATTTCGGATCCCATTACAGAAGGCATTCCAGAAACCACTCCAGAATCCACTCCAGAACCCACTCTTGAACCGATTCCATCTGCAAATCCTATCACAAATGCCTCGAATATACCGTTAGAAGAGACAAGTCCTACAACTTTAGCACTTTCGACAAACGATTCAACTGAAGACAATGTGACACAAAGTGATAAACCGCCTGAAGAACCACAGAATAAGAAATTGATTCCCCTTTTTGTGGTTCTTCTGATTATTTTGATATTAATTATATTATTAGCGATAAGTCTATTGTATTGCTGCAGAAGAGCTAAACAAAAGGATGACTTATCAGGGGTGGGCGCTCCAATTGGTGGTCAGCCAACAAATTTGGATCAGACGTCAAACATTTCGATGAGATCTCAATTCGATGACAAAAATAAAGTTAAAGAAAGTACAATAGATTCCGGATCATCCACGAGATCCATAACAAATACAAATGATAACAAAGATATGTTGAACGCCAGCGCTATTGGGGACCAGCCATCGATGAGGTCTCAAATGAAAGACGACAGCAAAGGAATGGTGGGTCAGAGCGCTATTGATTCACAAGTTTCGATGAGATCGCAGACCAATACCAATGATAAGGGAAATGTCGCCCAAAATATGTCAAATACGAGTGCTATTGGAGATCAACCGTCTATGAGATCAGTAAACGACAACAAACAACAAAACCAACAATAAATCAAAATATTTTTGTTTTTTTAGAATTTATTAAAAATTTTATTGAAATTCATTTATTCCTCAAAAGAGACATATCTTTGAAAATTAAAAACTAAATTATTCATTGATTTTGAAATAAATGCAAACTTTTAATAGAAATTCTGTAATAAATACAAATCAAAAGACTATTTCTTTTTTGGTGTTTTGTTTTGACTGTTGTCCTCCCCATTGGAACCACTGACTAATAGATAAAGAAGTAATAACCCAATGACTACGGCCGCCACTAAACCGATAATCTTTCGAAATGGAATACCCGCCTCTGCTTCTGCGGCAACTGTGCCAGATGTGTCTCCATCCTGGACAGGTTCACTGGGTGATGGTGTTGGCGGTGGTGTCAAAAGTATCGGTTTGAGTGAAGTGGTCTGAACTGACTGTTTGGGCTCTTCTTTCTCCGACTCCTCTTTGAGGTCATCTTTCGAGTCTTGTTTGAGAAGTTCAGGCTTTTTGGACTCTTCCTTCTCGGACTCCTCTTTGAGGTCATCTTTCGAGTCTTGTTTGAGAAGTTCAGGCTTTTTGGACTTTTCCTTCTCGGACTCCTCTTTGTGGTCATCTTTGGACTCTTGTTTGTGAGGTTCAGGCTTTTTGAGCTCTTCCTTCTTTTTCTCTACCTTTTTAGGTTCTATATTGATTTTGGGTGATTTCTCAGTGCTCTTCACTTTTTCTTTTTCATCTGATTTTATATTTTCTTTTGGAGTTTTTTCCTCAATCTTTGTGCTGATCACTGGTCTGAGTATAGTCTTTGCCTTATAGTCAACTTTTGGGAAGAGTATCGGTGCCTGATATGTGTATATAAGCATATGATGTCCTGGCATTAATGAAAATATTCGCTGTCCTTTATTTAGTTGGTAGTACTCACCAGTCTGTTCCACCACCCATACGGGCATATTGAAGGAGGCGGAGGCGTCGGCATCTATTAGAATACAACCATTAGATGCGACGACAATCAGATAATCGGTTCCTTTGTTTTTGTTGACTTTGACGGCCAATAGCTTATCCTTTTCATACTTGAATGTCCCGTCTTTGTTGACAGGAGGGGAAGGTAGGCATACACAATGACCACTACCTATCCGAGCAAAGCTACCCATCGGTACCATATGAATAACATTTCCGCAGAACATCCTATTCTGTCCTTTTCCTATACAGAAATATTTGTTCTGTTTATCCACAGATTCGATATTTTCGAGAACTTTTTCACAAATGGAGGTACAGTTGAATTTCATCTTCTCACCACCGATTACGGGAAGAGAAGATAATTTACTGTCCGGTGGTATCGCCTTCTTTGTAATGTCTTCCAGTTTGTTGTTTTTGATTAGTTTGACATCAAGTCTTCTCATTGTCATCTTTTCCAGAATTGGAGGCGATATAGCAATTGATGTCTGCTTTCCATCTTTGTCTTTAAGACCAGGATCTTTGATGGGTTTTAGTTTGACCACCATTTCTGAAGACAATCTTTTGTGATAATAATTTTTGTTCAATTAGTTTCTGTTTTACTTTTTTTTAAAAACTTTTTTAAAAACTTTTGTTAAAAATTTGAAATAAAATTCAAAATTATTTTTTATTATTAAAGAAAATTTAAAAACTTATTATGGTATTATCGATGTTATTGATATTATTGGTATTATTTGTATTATTTGTATTCTTGTAAATATCAAAATTATCTGACACTAAAACAGTTCTCGCGATTTTTAATAAATATTTAGAATTTAAGAAAATGTCTTTTATTTCAATTCTTTTGATTATCTTTTCTTTTACTTTTGTTCGTATCAAAAGTGAAGAGAAATTCTGTGAAAAGGATCGCCCATTACTTTTGGGAGGAGTTTTCAATTACGAGAATCTAATATTCGGGTACAGTTGGAAAGAAGTCAATTCAATTCAGTTATGGCTCATCTGGAGTTATGAAGTCCAGGGTAAACATTTGGTTCCAATTGGCAAAGATATGGCTGTCAATCAGGTCTTTCCTGGTATTCCACTTTTCAGAGCCGGATTCGGTCTTACGATAAAGTGCGACAAAAAAGACACTAAATGCCAATCATATCGACAATTGGTATTCATATTTTTTCAGACCAGTTATAAAGTGTTTCGCTTTTCGAACAACATTTTTAAGGCCGAAACCGACAAATCAAAGATCCCGTGGAGTCTCAAAACTAGAGGAGAATCAACCGATTGGTTCTTTAATAACCGTGAAATGGATAACGTGAACGCCATTATGTTTTTGAGTGGACATCAGTCGCAGATATTCATTGTTTCAAAGAATTGTCTTTTCGTGACTTCGGTTTCTCTAAAAGCGACTTCACTTAAGTGGACAAAACTCTCGGAAAATAAAGAGTTGGGAACTGTTTTGGGGGGTATTGTCGTCGGTTCACATCTATTCATAAATAAGAACGAAGAACCAAAAAGTATTCTTCTAAAGTATGACTCAAATGGCAAACAATTAGAAAAGGTTTTGATTTAAACTCGAATCAAAGATTTGTTCAAATGTTTTACCATTTCTTTAGATCTCTGTTTGGAAATACTTTGAATGCGATTCAAAGACTGAAAAACTTTCGGATCGAGTGATGGGCGAAGAACTACAAATTGAGTCCATTAAAGAAACTGACGATAATTTAGCCATAATTTTATTGATTTGTATAGTAGTGGCCATAGTCTTAGTTGATATTATTGTCGGCGCTTTTTGGCTCTCAATTTATAAGAAGAATAATTCTTCGGAAGTTTAAAAACCTTTTGTTTTTCTTTTCTTTTTTTGATAACAAAATTATATTCAAAACAAAAGTCTCTTTATTTTAATTCAATTTTATTTGAAATAAAACTTATATTAAATTTTAAAACAAGAATTTTAATGAATAAACAAAATAGTAATCAATTTATTGGAAAAAACAAATTCATTAATCATTACTCGAATCTGAATCTGAATCGGATTCCGAAGACTCGCTCTCCGTTTCATAATCGTTTGCGACACCGGTATAGTAGAGGACAGCATTGGGCACCAGTTTTTCGGCGATAGCCAACCCTAACACCCAGTCTTCCCACAAAAGGTCCTCCAAATCCTCTTTGATTTCGTTCTTGTCTTTTGGTTCTTCCGGTGGATCAAAGAAACTGAAGAATGACTGCGCACTGAATTTATTCAAATCCTCAGTCTTTGAGTATCGTTTCAATAGATTTTTGCCTTTTTTCCAATTGATTGGACACCCCTTTCGACTGATTGGATGCTGCGATTCTGTATCGCAAGGAAACTCTTTAGAGTCGGGTCCGAACTCAATCAGGTATTCCTTTCGAAGCACTTCGTTATTGAAGTACTCATTCGGCTCGAAATGGAATTCGAGGACCAGTTTCGCCGGATTTGATTCAAGAGAAACGACAACGTCTTTGAGATGAATTAGCGCCGACTCGTCTTCTTCTGTAATCCATTCACTGATATCACTGATGCTAAGCATAGATTCCAACCAAAAACTAGGAATTCCAGAGATTTCGATCTTCGTTCCGACTTTTGTTTCGACGACCGGTTCAGCCGTTTCTGAATCCTTTGGGAAATTGCACTCTTCATCAGTTGGTTCCAGATTTCCAGAGACTATATCTCTTCTTTTGTCATAAATTGATTTGAATTTGTGATTGAATTTCTCTTCGAGGAGTTTCAGAATCTCTTTTTGGAGTTCGCCGTCGACTTCGACTTTATTGAACTGAAGTTTCATAAGAGCTCTGATACGGCGCCGCACTTCTGGCCGGTTTTGGATCTCTTCTGCAGATGGCTTTTGTTCAGTTTTCTCGTTTATAACATTTGAAGAAATCACTGCGTCTTCAGCACTGACTGACATTTTGAAGATTATCTTCTTTTGTATAAAATGAGACAAATTTACAGAAATATTGGTTAAGAATTCGATAAAAGAATATTCGTTTGAAAATAATATTTCTTATTATTGATGACAATATATGAGCGCTCACTAAATGTCAGGAATTGTTACTTTAGTTATTGAATTGGATTTTAATTTAATGAAAAATTTTAAAAACAATTAAAGGTTTTACAGAAATGCGAATCAAATTGATTTTTATGATAATTATTGTGGTATCGGTGGTAGCGGTCGAAAAGTTTTGTGACCGCAATCGTCGACTACTTTTGGCCGGAGTTTTCAATTACGAGAACATACTTTTCGCTTACAGTTGGAAAGACATCAACGATAATGACTTTCAGCAGCAGATTGTTTGGCGCTTTAAGATCACTGATAAACAATTGATTGAAATGGGAAAGAGTCTGACTGTGGAACAGGTCTTTCCAGGTTTGGGAAAACTTCTATTCTTTCATTTAATATGATTTAATTAATATTCTTAATCAACAATTCGTAGGAATACCTCTATTCAGAGCTGGATTTGGTTTGAGTTTGAAATGTGAATCGAGTGATACTAAATGCAATCGCTATAACAAACTGGTGTTTGTCTTCTTCCAGACCTTTTACAAAGTGTTCCGATTTGCAGGCGATAGGTTCGCAGATGAGCCAAACTCAGAGAACATCCCCTGGACACTCAATGACAGAGGAAGTGATAAAGATTTTGGTTTCAAAAACACAGATTTTGATAGCATCTATGGCGCGGCCTTTATTCCTGACTCACAACCGATGATATTCGTTGTTTCGAATAATGCATTGTATAGTAGTGTCGCTGACATTAAAGCAGAGTCTTTAAAATGGAATCAATTGCTTAAAAGTGAAGTCAGATCTCTTCACCAGAAGTTTGCAAACATTTTGGGCGCATTTGTTTCGGGTGGAAATCTTCACTTTAACCAAAACCTATCACCCGATGGACTGATTTTGATAACCGATCGCTACGGAAAGGAAACAAAAAATGTGTGAAAACTTTTTAATAGTTTTAAACTTATTTTTGACTCAATTATTAACTTTCAGACAACGGTTTGGAATTATTTTGAGTGCAAAACAATCGATGAAAACGCTTACAGTCTCTCAGCTTCAGAGGCCTCAGAGTCAGAGTCAGAGATACAGCAAAAGCCAAAACTAGAAAAGAGTTCTTTAGATATCAGTTCAGATGATAATCCAGAACTGGAAAAATTGAACGATGAATACTCGGCGGTAATCATTACCATTATTATAGTAGCGATCATTATATCCAATACCTGTTCCGCTATAATCTGGTTGACTGTCGCTAAATCGAGGGACAAACGAGTGAACCCTCAATAACGAGATATCAGTCTATTTATCGATTATTTTCTAATTAATAGAAATATTTTTAAATAATTATTATTTGAAATAAAATTCAGAATTTTTTCGAAGAAATTCAAGTTTTATAACAAATTTCTAACAAATGTTTAAAATTTATTTTTATTTCGAAATTAAATAAAATTTCTATAATTTTGAGAATTATTTTTAGATTCAATTAATTAATACTTTTTTATCACAATTTATTGAATTACAAATTAATTAATTAATTATTGCTTTAAATTGAATAAAAAGTCAAATATCTTCAGTCACTTCCATCTCTAAAATAGTTTTAACAGAAGGACGTCATTGGAAGGCATTCTTCGATTTAATTATTGAAGATCGCATTCGTTTGACTTCTTATTGGTATTGAACAGAATTGTCTGATCATCAGATGTGTTGACAGTGGTCTCTGTCAGTGCCTTTGCGGCCAATATCTCGAGTCTTTTCAAATCTTCTTCAGACAATTCTGTTAAACACAAAATAGGAATAAAAAGTACGACAAAACAGATAATCAATAAATACTATCTCTGGCAACGAATTTGAGAGACTCTGAGAATATTCAGAAACGGGACTTCTCATTGGGTCCGTCCTTCAAGAACTCGTGTCCCAAACCATTACCACATTTTCCACAACTGACCTGAAAATCATTGAAACAAAAAAAAGTTTATAATATATTAGTATTCAAAGAGAATATCAAAAATAATTGGATTTGAAAACAATGAGAAGAGAAGGAAATGAGTGAATATGACCTCAATTTCAGTGAAGTTCAGTGAAACGAATGAAACAAAAATCGATTTAAAAATCAATTTATCAAAAATTTGTTACCTTTAGAGCATTCCTATCGTTATATCCCTCTCCCACTTCGACTTTTCGGGAAACACTATTATCAAGTAGAGTTTCTGAGAATGATGGCCACGGACTGTGGTGTTCAAACTTTGATATCGATGTAAACAACTTGTGATCACATTTAGCGCAAACATAAATTCCTATACATTTAAGACACAAAACACATAGTTTTGATCAAATCAGAGACAATAAATTAATATATGAATGGTATACCTGATCGCCAACAGTCTCGGAAGATCTCCGCACTCTTCCAACTGCAGAAAGACATCTTTCAAATGTCTTTCAGATTTCACTAAAATTTAATAGAGTTTTGTAACAAAAATGTCGTTCAAAGAGTTATTCAGTTATTTCTGATGATTTGAAGCTCTCAAAGCGTGGGATAGAAGTACTTTTGTTAAAAAGCCATCAAGACTTGAGTCCTGAGACCTGAGACCTTGATCAAATTATTTAAATCATCAAATGAAGGCTTTACAGTACTTCCCCTCTCATTCAATTGATCACAGATTTCACCATAAATGTCAATTTGAAAACTAGAGACCTCTTCTTTCAAATCTATTCAAATTAAAATTGATTTTAATAATCAATAGATTATAATTATTCAATTAAAAGTTTTTCCAATAAAGTTGAAAGTTTGACTTGATAAAGTTAATTTATTGAAAAATATTTCATTCAGAGTTTGTCAAGTTTTATTTGCAAGTTAACATTTGTGAATATGATTCAGTGAACACCTCTACTCATTAAAAACAAGTTGTGTTTACAAACAAAACGTGAATTGAAGTCAAATTGAAAAACAATTTAATTAATGTTTTAATGAATTAATGAATGAATTGTTTTTCATTTTATTTTAATTGAGACTTAAAAAGCATTCAAACGATGAATGAAAGCAAACCAATTGACGTGAATTCGGCCTCAATTGTCGACTTAAAGGCAGAATTGTATCGAAAACAGGAATCATTTCGACTCAAAAAATTATCTCAAAAACAACAACAAGTTGTCGAAAATGACACCAATTTATATGATATTAATTGCAATCAAATTAAGTATAAATTAGGGAAAAGAATACGAGAAAAGGGCGACAAAGAACTGATTGCTAACAATAAACGCAAATATGCTTTGAATACAAATGAAGTCAAAGAGAAGACAGAAGAAGATATTGAAGTGGAAAAAGCACTACAAAAGTCTCGTCAAATGCTCGAAAAGAAGTCTAAATTATACGAACAATTGTCCAGAAATCCGGATCTGTTGAACAAATCTAATGAAGACATAGAGGAAGAAATAGACGATAGAATTCTCGTTGATTTCCATCGAAAATCCTCTGATATTAGACACCAAAAAGATATATCTATTAAAAACAACGAACAAATGATATCTTCACAAAAAGAAGATGAAGAAGAGGAGGAAGAATGGACTGAATTCGTTGACTCTTTAGGAAGAAGTCGTAAATGTCTTAAAAAAGATTTACAACACTTTATAGATATCGATAGACAAACATTTGGCAAAAAATCAGAAGAACTGTCGAATAAAACCCATAATTCTTCCGATTTGTCATCTGTTCCTCACTTATCATCAAATAATGAACTCTTAACCGAAGATTTGCGCCGAGAATTAGAGCGAAGGGATTGGGAGACAAATGCCAGGAATGAAGTGATGAATGAAAGACAATCAGAAGAACTCAAATCAAATAATTTGAATATTCATTACCAAAATGTTCAGAACAATGAGATCAGAGACCACGGAGTGGCCTATTATTCGTTCGCTGAAGACCAGACTACAAGACAACAACAAATGGATCTCTTGAAGCAATTTAGGGATCAAACGGTGACTCGAAAACAACAAAAACAAAAATTGAAAGAAAAACGGAAACAATTAATGCGGGAAAGACTCGCAAAAGTGGCCCAAAGAAAAGGCATAGCATTTGAGCCAAAAGAGAGTTCGAGTGAATCCGAAGAATTAAGTGATGTCGAGCCCGCAATCCCAGAACCCAAACATATTCCCAGTAGAGTTCGGGATTGGGATATCGGAAAACCAGACCTCCACGAAATGTTGTCTGAACTCAAACCAAAACCAGTGATGAATTCGCATAAGAATTATGTGGAGGACCGGAGAGACGAACGAAACTCAGAATTCGCTCCTCCCGACACTTATAACCAAAATCAGTTCAAAAACAAATTCAGAGATAATAGAAGTTATGTTAAGTCATCAGAAAAGCCTAAATTTGAACAAAACTTTGAGAGGAATTCAAATATTGGAAGTGATTTGAATGACATTAAACTGAATTATAATAAAAACTCAGTTAATATCGATTCAAATGATGGCAAACAAGACGTAAATCAAACGATAAGTAATGCGTTGTCTTATTTCAGAAATAACTTAAAGCAATGAAATAATTTATTTTCATTAAAACCGTTTCATTAATTACTTCTCATTTTATTTATATTTATTTCTTATAAATATTTATTCAAAAGACTTATAAATAAAAGAGAATTCAAATCGAATTACAATTCATTGAAATTTTTGATTTAAATACAATTAAAAGGTTCTCTAAACTCAGGTTTTGTTGAAATACTTGATTCTTAGTGAATGAATGAATGACTATCAGTGACTCTATTCTCCGGTTATTGTAATTAATATGAGAATTAAATGATAATGAATTCGAGTTAAACGCTTACAGACTATACATTATCTGATGGTCTTTCGGACAAACCATTAATTGTATAATAATTTGATGAAAAATAGATAAAAAAGCATTTAATAGACATTTGATTTTTAAAATCATTTTTTCCTTGGATTTACTCAACAAATATTTAATCATTGAGTGAAAGAAGAAATTAAGTCTATTCTAAATAATCATCGATTCGTTGAACAGTTGTATTGCATTTAATGCAAGTATTGGAAGTTTTTTTAGCGAAAAATCATATATAAGATTCAACATTAGACCCAACATAAGACCCAACACGAAGATCATCAGTGATTGGAGTGAAGAACAGAGACTTCAAATACTTTTGGGAGAGTATTGAGAGCTTGAAATGTGTTTGAATTCTGGTTATTGCCATACATTGCCATAGATTGCCATTCATTGCAATACATTATATAAAGTGATTCGACAGTAATAAAGAAAAGCCTTGAAAAAGTTGTTTCGTTAGCGCTAACACTCGGTCCTATCGGTGCTGTTGAGCCGGTGTTAGGCATAAGTAAGTAATGCATGTCTTATACGTCTAATACATTTCCTCATTTGCCTTAAGCATTAAAGGGCACAAAAACGGGGAAAACAGAGTTCTGTTCTCCAGTTCTGCAACAGTTCTGATATTGAATGCGATGCTGTGCTGGTGTTCAGCAACGACTGCCACAGTCTCTCCATTGGATTGCATAGCATTGGGCCTTCATTTAGTGCACTGACCCAATCGCAGACACTCTATTCGTCGGCATTTGTAGCGAAGCACAACTGCGAGAGAGAGAGAGAGAGAGAGAGAGAGAGAG
The DNA here is from genome assembly GCA_034699985.1 of Minunthozetes semirufus. Taxonomy (NCBI): domain Eukaryota; kingdom Metazoa; phylum Arthropoda; class Arachnida; order Sarcoptiformes; family Punctoribatidae; genus Minunthozetes; species Minunthozetes semirufus. The sequence continues at coordinate 11,909 of JAQIXD010001232.1, forward strand.
AGAGAAAGAGAGAGAGAGAGAGAGATTCTGTTTTATCTTGAGTTTTTTGCCCTCACGAATATTAAATTTTTAATATTCTGGTAACATTTTATATGTTGTAACAATTTGAAAAATGCTTAAAAATAGTTTTTATATTTTAATGACAGATAAATAAAAGTGTTTATTTTGTTCGTAAAGATAATATTTTTTGAAAAATGTCCCCTTTGGCCACAAATGCTTTTTAAAAGTGTATTACAAAACTATTTTGTCTAAAATTGTTAGTCCTCCTCAACATATCCTTTTATCCAAGAATACATTTATTTGAGTAAATACATATTTTGTGTTCATTTTAATCGTCGAACGCTTACAATGAATTTGATGTTTAGAAATATCTAAAAAATGTGATTTAATACCAAATATTTGAGAGACTATCAGAGCTCACGAATTAACTGCCATTAAATCAATAAAAATATCAAAAGTTATGAAACAAAGTTTGTGAAGACTATAAAAAATGTGTGAAAAGCTCAGTGGGTTTGTGACCTCATTTCTACCGGTGATGGTCTCCGGTCTAAAATTCGTTAAGTCTTCCGCAAAATAAAATGCTATGAATTAGTGTTGCTTTTATTCGATGCTATTTCTGTTTCATAACTTTTATGTTTAACTCAAACAACATTTCAAATGAATTTTCTTATAATGACTTATAAGCGAAGAAAAATCATTCAAGAACTTCATTATCAGAACAACACGAAGACATTCTGCTTTCTTCTCCAATATTTAGATTTAGATATCTTTTTTGGTAAAATATTTTGCAAACAAAAAATCTAATAATAATAATAAAAGTTGTGAGTTATTTGAAAAATATTCAAATCGATAGATAAAACATATTTGAATTTTCAATAAAAGACATTAATCTTAATACTTTTCATTCATTTAACTTTCTAAACACTATTTTCATAAAAATAGATTCAATTTCTTTTGTTTGCATTTAATTGATTCACTTGAAGTGAAAATAATATAAAATATATGTTATAAATAATAATTATATTAATTTAAATGAATTGAAAAAGTTAATCCATTTGGAATAAAAATCAATATTAATCTAATATCCATTCAATAATTCATATAAGGATTAGAAAAAACGAATAACTAGTCGTCTATTAAATTAGTTGTTTTTTTAATAGTCAGTTAAAATGATGGCAATAATCTTTTGTCAGATGCTTTTAAAAGTATTTTTTCATATCAAAGCCATAATAATAATGAATTCAATTAATATTTTGTTTTTCGATAAAATTTTCTCAGAATTATCTCAAAATTGCATTACTTTTGATTAAATTATAATTTATTGCCGTTAAAGTCGTTTAACGTAAATATTTGTCTATAAAATTGAATAACATTTCGATATAACATTACCTAACAAATAAAAAAATCGATGAATGATCAATAGTTTTCAGATATTAAAATTCAGTTACTAAATAGGAGGGGCGGACCAAACTCTAGAAGTTCTAGAACCGACAAAGTTTACTTGTGATTCTTGGATGATTTAGAATCAGTATATTTTAAATCAAAGCCATTGTTTCCCCTAAACTAACAGTTCTAAATCTGTATTCATCCTTTATTACAGATTATTATAAAGGATGAATAAAGTAAAAAGTGATATAAGCTATACTATAGCTATAGTAATTAAAAACATGTTTTGGACTATATCCCATTGGTTAGTTTAAATAATAAATCAGATAGGAAACTATGATGAGAAGTTATTTGACCTGTATCTTATTTAATTCTGTTTATTTCTTATCAAATCTCAATGTTTACTATCTGTGAGTAAATTAAATCTATTCCTAAATCACAAACAATCCTCTGTAGACCCGAATCACTTGATAGAGTCCACCAGAATTGTGTAAAACACATAATAATAAAAAGGATATTCTTGTTTTCTTGAAGACAACAAAAGATATCTTGATAAACTTCAACAATCAATGTCTAGACTTTGAGGAAATCCTACAATTTATTGGATTATTTCGTAATAGTTTATCATTTATTAGAAATTATTGTACTTTCAATTCAACCATAACTCAGAATACATGTATAGTATCAAAAGTGTATTTAACTGTATTTAAAAGATTTCTGAAATTAAGCTGTTATATAGTGTAGACAATTTCTAAATACTTTATAACTGAATCAATAGTTTACCTAGTTTCAACAGTTTATATATCACCAATGAATTTCCTGGTGGATATGATTGATTTTACTTTTTTTCTGAAAAATAGCAAATTATTGAAGTATTTTATTGGTCTAAAAGAATGTAATGTCATTAAAATATTCTTTCTTTTTAAATCAAAGTATAGTTTTCGGTGAAATTTTTGAGGTTTGAAAAACATTTGAATTAATATTTTCTTTTATATTATATTATTAAATAAAAACACATTCTATTATCAGAAGAAAACATAGTCTTTAAGATATATGAAACTTATTCTGAGAAAAGGTTTGGAAAAATAAATAAAAACGATATTAATAATTGTTTGCCTCTGAAAAGACACTTCACTGCATCGCGATATTCAATACTAACCTATCATTGATAGAAATGACATAACTATTGGTTATGGGTTTCTCACAACTTATTATTCTTTTCTTTCAAAACTGACATTTTTTGTGAAGTATTTGAAGAGTAATACTAAAGAAAGAAAAGTATTTTTCTTTTTTAACTCAACTTATGTTTTATTGATGAAAATAATTGTATATTTTTCTATCAAATCCAACTCTTTTTCAAACTTGTCTTTCCTGAGAGTCCATACAATTTCTAAATTCAATTTTCACAACAAAATTCACAATAAACTAGATTTTCATCTTAAATGAGACACAATTTAAAGTCTCTTAAAAATTGATTTTTTATTTCTATTGGATTTATATGACTGCGAAAAGAATCCTCAAATTTGGCAAAAAATCAGATCCAGAGATCAATTGATTAAAAAAAGAGTTAAATGTCTTCCGAATACTCATTGATTTATTCGTTTATTTCTCCTTTCATTAGTGTATAAATCAAATGATAGCTCTTAATCTTCATCTAATTCTATGTAATACCGGGTATTAAACAGATATAAATAGGAGATATACATCAATTGACAGTCTAATGAATCAATAATATTAATAGTATCTTAAATATTTACATCACATGTATTGACACATTTAATGAAAAAATGGTGAATAACTAACAACAAATTGAGACAAACAAACAAACACTCAAATATTTTGTATTATCACTGATTCTGCAAATTCATATTTGTATCACATCTTCGACTATTCATCAATTTTTGTTTTGTTTTGTTATTGAGATATGAATATCGATGGTATAGAAAAGTATACACAATATGTGTGTCCACCAAATGAGTAATTAGTCCCAAAAGTCTTCCATTTCTTAGTTCAGTGTTTTTCTCATTCGTTTACCCATTCTTAGCAAACATTCGGTAAATATTAGCTCAGAGTTAGTATTTTTAGTCGAAAAAACAAAATGTTATTATTATCTCAGGGATGACCACATTCTATATACAAAGCACTGGAATAAAATGGGATCAGAGTATGTGATTCTTGTCTGTAGACATTAATGTTCTTCAAACTCAGCCAACAGAGCATTTTCTGAGATTTCTCTGGTCGTCAGTGATTGTGAACATCGATTACATTTGAGTAAAGTTTGAATTGTGTTCACAAAAATAGAAGAATTTCTTTTTGGAAATAATAAAGAGGAAAAACATCTTTAAATGTGGGCTTAAAAATAAAATTTTGTTTTTTGTGAGAAATACATATTCTAACAAGATTAATAATTCTTATTTTGAGTGGAGAAGGTTGTGCAATCATATAAAAGATTTATGATCTGCTTCATGGCTTTGAAAGTAACCCAAGATACACCACTCATGAAAAAAGAGCTGATGGACAATTGGTAAACAAAAAGATATTCTTCCAAATGTATGAAACTTGATAGATGCCCTCCAGAATGAGAATTATTTCATTCATGATTTGTTGTTTTATGAATTTTTGTAAAGAAATTGAATAATTTGCGCAAAATTTTGAGCAACATCATTTTGAAATAACATTAATTTAATTGCAATTCTCCCACACATTGTATTAGAATAATTAGACAAATGCTGGTATTATATGTTTTTCTCATTAAATAAATATTGAAATTATTAATCATTAATTAATTATTACACAACTTTCCAAAGAAGGCTATAAGACTACGATAAAACTTAATGTGAATGAATGGCGAAAATTAGTAAACGTATAGTCGGATAGTCTACCACTTTTTATAAAATTACTGTTTCCCAAAATAACTCCCATTTAATATAAAACATAATCAATTTCTTACATATCTGTAGTAATGTCTTAATGTTTGTTTCAGACATCAATTAATTTTTTGGATCAAACCATAAACAGAGTATAAAAGGAAATAAAGAAATGATTTTCTGTTAATTAACAGATTTTATCGTATTTTTGTTTATTATTTGTTATATAATATTCAGATCTCTTTAAAGCTCTCTTTTATTCTTCTGAAATCATAAAGACTTTAACGGAAGATTGAATAAAATATGTTGCCCTTCGAAACCCAAACATATTTCGAGCTCATTTCATTACTA
>JAQIXD010001233.1:0-16511 GCA_034699985.1 Minunthozetes semirufus
GTTTAAAACAAATCAAAATTAAGTTCAAAAAAGGGGTAAAAGTATTTGAATACAAAACAAATGTCTATTATTTTGAATGAAATAAATAATTGATTATTAATTAGACTTTATTACTGCGAACGGAGTATATGGGAGGTTCCCACTGGTCTGCTAACTCAATCTGCTGTCCTGTTTGAACGCTTCCACGAAGATTGAGAGTCGGATACGCTGGTGCTGATGGCGCCGTCGGAGTTGTGGTGACGCTGTAAACGTTAGCCGTCGGCGCTCTTCCGTTCACAAACATAACGCCAGTGTTTTCTCTGCGAAGAGATCTGATCTTTCGTAAGTCTCGGATGAAGCAAACGATTACCACAATTATTAGCAAATATAAGAGAACCGAAATCCAGTAAAAGGGTTGGTATGTGGCAAAACATATGCAGAACAAGAGACTAATCACCTCCACTACACCATAAGCAATGGTACAGCTGTAGTGCTCTTTGTGAGCGCCGATGAGTCCCATCACAGCTAAACAAATCGATATAATGACACCAATCCATAAGAAAGCAATCATTCCGTCCTTTCAATTGAAAAACAAATTAAGATATTATCACAAAAAATATATGAAAACTAATACCGATTGGAAAATAAAAGTCAAAGTCTTGTTAGTAGTTCTGTCGTAATAAACATATTGAGTGCCGTTTAGTGAATCCAAAAAGAGTGTGAAAATCAGAGCCAATGTCAAAGACGCCACGATTTCGATGACGCATTTGGTGATTATCAACCATTTCTTTAGTTTGAAGTCTCGTGAACTTCTAATCGCCGCAATTCTGTCCATTGTTTTCAATTATTTTTAATTGACTGAAATTTATTCAAATTAAGATAAATGGCTGACAATATGACAAACTGTTGCCTAAACGAAAGCATTGAACGATTGCATCAAATTATGACATCCGGAGTATCCAAGGGGTCAACTAATAAGTGATAATTTGATTCATTTATTTTAATTTATTTATCATTTATTTGTGAAAATAGATTTTCAATTATAATTTAAATGATTAATAAATTAATTTTGAACAAAAATTAATGAAAATTAAGAATAAATGGACAGAAGTTAAACCCCCTGCACATCCCTGCTTATAGTCTGAGAGTTGTCTCATTTAAAATGAGTCATTTATTACAGTTTTTGAGTGATTTTGAAAAATAATTTTTATTCTCAAAAATCAATAAAAGTTAACATTTATTTGGTTTGACTTCTGTTATGATTTCCAATAGATTTGTTTCAATCGTTTTTATTCTTTGAAATTCTGGTTTAAAACTGTATATGAAAGCACTGATCAGTAAAATGCAGACCCACTCAGCACTGGTAGCGATCACGTGTTGAATATAACCCCCGTCCTCTGGTTTCCATAGGAAGCGGTCCGGTTTCCAATTCTTCTTAAATAGAAAATATGACCAAATCGTGAAAATGAAACCAATTATCACTGATAGTATCGAAAGAATTGACACAATTAGCCGAAAATATGCCACAAATTCTGTGTTTATGTGAGGAATCAATTGAAAAGAAATCCAAGTTTGTATAGAAATGAGGACATTCATAGAGATAAATGCTGTGACGGCCGATAAATTGTGAACAATAGTTCCATCGGTGATTCTGAAAGAAATGATCGCAAAAATGGAGAGACTAACCAAAAGACCTAAAACTGCCGAAACTTTATTCCAATATTTGATTCTTATTATAGTTTTTGTCGAAAGTTTTAATAAATTGCAATACATTTGGCTCTCAATCACTGTCTTTGTTTGAAAATATCGGAATAAACCCATAAATATAACTAAAGATCATATTTGCAATCGATTATCATTTGTCACAAATTATAATATGTTAGTGCACTCACATAAGACTACCCCAACAGATATGACCATGCTGAAAATGGAAGACTGTGGCGGATTCGAAGCGCAATCACTTACATAAGGAAATATAGGTTCGACTGTCTTCGTATAGACGGCCAAAACATATCTGGAAATCAATGAATAACTTAATTAATTTAACAATAATTCATTTGATTCTATATTATTGACATTGACATTGACTTACACCATAATCACAGAGATAGGAATGAGTAAAGACAAAACACAAATCCCTAATTGAAGGCCCATTCCATTCATTTTAAAATTTCATTTTAATATTAAATATAATTTCTAAACAAAATTCTTTAAATAACTTTTGTTATTGTTTTACACGAGAATAACGAGAATAATGGGAAATACATTTACAAATAAATTGGATTTTATTTCAAATTAAGTCCAATCTTAGACGATCGACATTCTCCAGCCCAGCAATAAGAACCTGTTCCATCACATTCAGAATATTCAAGAGCCATATGTCCTTTAAAAATAAAAGGTCCGAATCGGCACCAAAACAATTGACACATTGTCTGCAAAATTGAATTAATCAAGAAAATGATGATTTCATTCTCTATTTTAGACAAATATTCACATTAAACATATTATGTGAGACCCAATAGATTCTGAATTCTGGTCCAAACATTTGTCTGCACTGTTCCTCGATATCAACCCGAATAATATTAACATTAGTGTCAATACTATTCTTAAGACACCATTGTCTTCAATATATAATCAATTTTTAAAAATAAATATTATTTTAATATAAAATACTTTGCTTTCTTTAATTGGTTGAAAGAGTTCTTCATATCATTAATACTTGTGTCTGACCACTTGGTCTTCCCCTTATCGGTATAATTATGCATAATTGATAGAACACTTTGATAGTCGTGAGACATTCCTAACCTATGTTCCGAATAGACATCAAATTATCAAATGAAATAGAATTGGAGACATATATAGAGATAGACATACAAATGGCCAATTTCATGGGCTGAGACAATGGCTGACTTATAGAATTTGCCCTCAACTAGAAAACAAGGGCTACTACGACACAAACCTCCGGTGTTTGCGATTCCTATAGTAATTTCAAATTAATTTAAAGCATATTTAAAAGTAAGCTAACCCTGCGTCGCCTTTGTGTAAACATTGTCTTTTAATCTCATAAGATCCAATCTATCAAGATATTAAATTTTAGAATTGTCATTAATTTAATGAATAAATGGATACATTAATACCCAGTAAAAAGTCCATTAATTGTATGATTAACATTTTGGCTAATATTACAGAATGTTTCCAAGTATTTTGATGAACCGTAACTCATGTTGAAAATCAGACTCTCATGTGATTTAAATAATTGAATTGAATTGATCCAGAAGTTTATTTTTGCCACTTTTTGTATCTCCCAGTGTTTGAATGTCAAAGAAGTACTACTCATTGACTTCTTGATGAATGTCTTTACTGAAGTGGTATTCATTTTATGCAAAACAAGTAAAGGGTAGTCGTAATAAAGGCTTAAATTAATTGTTAATTCCCCGAAATATTCAATTTGAAGTCCATCACTCGATTGCGATAAACGATCTGAAGTTTGATCTGTGAAATCGCATTCATTGTAAATGATTTTGATTACCCATTCTGTCCCAAAACTTACCCCAATCTTCTGTTGCACAAAAAGAATCGGTATATTTATTATCGGCGGATGATATTGAAGTGATGACCAAAAATAAGTAAAGACATAACATTTGATATTTAATTTTGAGACTCATTTTAATACATGAATTGATTGATTAAACAAATGACTCAAAGAATTATGGATTCCTTGAAATTTGATTCAAGAAATAGAAGAAAAGTGGAAAATAGTGTAACAAAAGTTGAGCTCAAAGTTTGAATAAAAAGCAAATGATTTTAATAACAAATTAAACAAAATTTTATTCAATTTTTTCTTTAATTTACTGAAAATAATTCACAATTCTATTAAAAGCGAAGAAATAAATGGTCTTTGAAACTGGTTGTAGACAATCAAACGATTATTCATTGATTATTGTTCTCAACATTTGATTGTTTTTAGCTTTGGGTCTGTCCGACACTCTTCTGTATTCTATCGGTCCGTCTGGAAGTGAAAATCATATATTAAATGAATGTCTGACTAAAAGACAACTTACGGTCCAAATCAATCATTCGGGATCTGTAGACCATAAACACCGCGAATGTGATGGCAAGACATACAACACATATAAATCCAAATAAAAAGACATATTTTGGGAATTGATCGCTATAAGTATCATCGCTTCCAATGGGATACCATATTCTGCTCGTTGGTAGTGATAGGAACATCCAATTCTTTGGATTAAGATATGCCAAAATCACTGATAATCTCATTACAATTGATTCCGATTGAGATCAAAATCCAATGAAAACTGCAATCAATTGAATAACTTTTGATTTGAATTAACGTTTTATTTGAAAAAATGATTCAAATGAATGAATAAAATAATAATTAAGAGAAAAATGTTTTCATTAATTCATTCATAAAATCATTTCTTGAAAAAATCACAAAAAAATATTCAAAACTTATTTTTCATTAGAAATGAGTCGAAAAGTGATTATAATTTTTAATTCAATTAATAAATCTTTTAATTAATTCTTCTCTTTCTTTGTTTCCTCGGTTTTTGTCGACGAGAACCGATTGGCCGCACATCGGGTGTGTCCTCACATTCGACAGAGAAGATCATATGATAGTGTTCTGATTTAAGACAACTTTTAGTCGACACGACATCGATATAACCAAACGATAAATTAAAGAACAGATTTTCTTCTGACAGATTAATGTCATTAATGGCACAAATTAGTGGTAAAATCTTTTCAAACAAATAAATGGATTTTTCAGCGATTGTTCGCAGTCTTCGCAGATCAAAGATATAGGAATAGTAAAGACCGCAAATCATCCAAACGGTGATTATCTCAAACCAAGAACTAAACGATAAGATTGAACCGATTGCACCCATTGTTAAGAAAACAGAATAAGTGATTGAAAACCAGTAGTCTTCCCAATAAACGCCATAAAGTCCAACAAAATGAATGGCAATTGAGGTCAAGGAAGAGATCCAAACGCATGTCAGCAGTTGACTGATCACCCATTCCTATGAATAAATGAAATCAATAAATAGATAAATAAATTGAATGATAATACATTTGATCCATTGATTGCGAAGACAATTATTTTAGTCAAATAGTATGAGTCCCACAAAGAGGTCTCAATGGTAGCCACGACTGTCAAACCAATAAAGAAGACACAGACAGTAATGAGAGCCAATCTTTTGCACAAATAAGAGGTCGATGTTTGGATGGAAATAAATTTGCGGATTTGATCCATCATTAATGGCATTAACAAAGGGTTAAAGACATCAATTCTCTCTTCAATGTCATACTTATTCATCTTATTCTCTCTTTAAATATCTTCGACTTAATTGTAGATAATATCTGTTGTGACTTAAGATTATAATTTGTAAGGCATTGACGGATATGTAATCACTAAAAACATAATATCCGGATCAATATCCAGGTAAGAAAGGGGTCACATCTATTAGGGGGTAATTTGGGGTAAAATAATTGACAAACCAATAGAAAATTCAATAAATTAATTATTTCAAAGAAAAATATTAATAAATAACTTGAATTAGCATTTGGTCAAAGTTGAACACAAATATCAAGGTTAACAAACGTGATAAACTCCAACCTTGTTGTGGTTTGTGGTCATTTAAAAGGTTTTTACAATTATTTACGTAAATTATGGCAAAAATATGATACAATTTCTCATTAAATTCTTGACTCAAGTCTTGAGTCACAAAATTCTTAAAATCAAAACATTTGTCATTAATAAATGATCAATTGATCGATGATCATGGTCAATTGGTCAATTGTCAATCTTAATTTGCTATAATTGATATAATTTTGTTATTTTTATTCATTATTTTTGGAAGTGTTTACGAATCTATTGCTAATTAAAAGTTTTCAACTCATTTTCAATTTATATTTGATCCAAGAATAAGATTCACGAGATTTTGAAGAAATAATGAAATTCTTTAAATTTTTCCGATTTTTTGCATTTTTTCGTTCGACGAGTGTTTTCACAGATATGTCTTCAGTTAATAACAATTTAGAGACAATTCTAAGAAGTGTTCGATCAAAGGTTGCCATCAATCTCGAAGAGCAGCATCTAATCAGAGAATTGTTGCAAATTATTTACAATCGACAGAACTTTGGATCAGATATATGTCAGACAACATTTGCGGCCGTTTTTCTCAGACAGAGTGGACTCGAAGTTGACGATCGGTTAGCGTTTGAAGAATACAATTCTTATCGAAACAGAAAAGCACTCAAATATAGGCCACACATAAGACTCGTAATCAAAAGACTCCGAATAATAGCCGAAAACTTAGACAAGATTTGGCCAAACATTGACCCAAATGAAGACAATGTCTTAGAGTTAACGATAATAACATATTTGAATGACAACAGAAAACAGAAGAGAAAAATCAAATACAAAAACAAAGTTTTGAGACAAGGAATTGATCTTCAAATTGATTCCCAAACTATTCATCCTCTGAGAGAAAGATCTGAAGAGATTTGGATCAGCCTTTCGTTGAGTAGATATTCAAACAAATACCACAAATATTTGTTGAGTTTATGTCAAACGAATAAAATCTTTTCGAAAGCCATTTGTGTCGAAGGCCTGAAGGGAATGCCTCTTACTGGACATCAAAGTAAACTTCAGGCAACTTTTGGTACGTTTAGGTCATCGGAAGGTCTGCTTCAGACTGAGCTCGAAGTAAAGGTTGAATTCACAGACGATCCCAAAAATAACCTCAAATTCAGAACAGAAAAACTGAATTCACACAAAAGTTTGGCCAATAAAGTGTACAATCGGTGGTCGACTGATACCATTCCCTCCCAAATGAAGGCATTGATTGAAATGAATCGCCAACAGAATGGCATCACTTCTGAAGAAAGTTATGTCTTAGAAGAGAACGTTTTGCAAGACATTCAAGAGTTAAGTGAAGCCAACAGAAAACGGAAAGAGTTCTTCAGTTTGATTAATAGAGCGCCCACTCCTCAGTCAAACGATTTCAACGATGACAACAAAAACAATAACAGCAGTGGTTTTGTGCCTCCGATTCAGGACAAAAAGGTCTTCGATATCATCAACAAAAAGAAAATCAAATTATATTCAGAATAATATTATAAACAAATAATTCATTTAATTATAACTTTTTATTCATTTGTTTTAAGACTAAATAAAAATATTTTTATTCCTCGAAGTATTTGAATCTATTTTATCGCTTTTAAAATGAGATTATCTATCAATTTATCATTGATTTGATGATAATCTTATAAATATATTTCACACTTTAAACTTGAAATCAAATTATTATATATTTTGACATAAAATAAATCAATTTTTCGATTAATTAATGTTTTTATTGATAACTCTTTTCTCAAACAAAATACAAATGTTTTTCGAAATTCAATACAAAATTCAATGAAATAAAAATAGTTATCATTTGATCTTAAATTGAAATTACATTCAGTTATTGAACACAAATAGTTGACAAATCAAAGATCAAAAGACATAAAAAATATTAATATAAAAGCAATCAATGAATACAATTAGATATGAAAACAAATAAATCAAATCACAAAAAGAGATTATTTTTGATTAAAGAATATTAGAAATCAAAGAATAATTCCAATACTAATGCAAACTAATAGTCGGGTTTATGCTCTGGTGGGGCGTATTGGGGAGGATTCCAATTGGGCTGAGCTGTTGATGGCTGACCGTATTGACCAGCATATTGAGGCGCAACGTATGCCTGACCCGCTGGAGCGTACTGTCCCGGACCCATGTTTATGACAGCATTAGCATTACCGCCACCGATCACTATCATCGCGGGAGCGCTGAACTGCATCACTCGGATTCTTCTGAGATCGTATGCAAAAGCATATGAAATGCCACAGATAATGAAGAAGAGGACGGTTTCGAACCAATAATACGGATTCTTAGTCGAGTAAGTGATTGATCCGAGAGCTGACAGAGTTATGAGCACAGCATAGGTCACTGTCATGCAGTAGTGCTCCTTATAAGCGCCCATAAGACCAACCAAATGGAAGAGAATGGACAGACCAGAGATAATCCATATCCAGACCAATGCCGCGCTCTTAACATCAGAATGAATGAACAAATTATCAAAAGAATGGATTAAATACTTTGAGAGAGTCTTTGTATGATTGGCTGTCATTTGGAAAGTTGTCGTTAATGTAAGACTCGAGTATCTTTCCGGCCACCGCTGCCATTATGATTGTCACCACAATACCAATGGCACAGAAGGTGAAGAGAGTCCACTTTTTGCAGAGAAAAGAACCGGCTTGTCGTAAGTCCTGACCTGTCCTCTCCATTATTTGCTTTAAATTCAGTAAACAATTTGTAATTCAATGAAAATAATAATTTGAATGATTTCTATACAAAAGAGTTACTAAAAGTCACTAAAAAGTATTGAAAGCATTGAAAACGAGTGACGAATAAATTACATCAAAAAACGATATCAAAAGTCAAGTGTTTTATTACATCCGCAATAACCAAGATTTCAAACTGAATTTGAAATAACAGTTTTAATATCCACTAAATGTATGACTTTTAGAGGAAGTATTGCAACTCTTTGGCATAACTATGTTTGGTTATTTATCTATAGTTTATTTTGACACAATTTATTTTTGTTACACTTAATGTGAAACAGTTTATTGAAATGGATATTAAAATAGTTGATGTAATAATTGTAATTTAATCTATTAATTTAATCTAGATTCTCTATGCAATAGTTATTAGTTATAGTATTTCCAATTAATAATTCATGTCATGTATTGAATAATTGAGCAATGATTACCACCATGGTCATGGCTACAAAAAATTGACGTTAGATATGAGATAAGAATTACCATAACAACTAATCTGAGAGTTTGAACAAAAGGTCTTACAAATAAGAGTTTAAATTACAACAACCAGTTCAATGATTCTCAAAAATAGAATTTGAGCCATAATTATCACGAATAATAACGATTCACTTTTGCTGAATATCTTTTAGTTTTTGAGACTATTCTTATATTCTTAAACATTAGTCGAATGTCATCTCTTAGACTAACCATAATCTCTGTAGATATCAGAGAAGACATTGAATGCAATTTAATAAAGGATTTCCTAATCAAAAAGTTCATGTGTGGCCATTGATAAGTGGCTCTTATCTAAAGAGTTAATTAAAATACAAATAAATACTTGAATTTCTGTCAAACATTGAATAATTAATTATATTTTAACGAATATTCGGATTATTTGCTTCAGTTCGAGGAAAGGATCAAATTTTTAGTGATAATAATATTTATTTTTAAGTTCTGTTAATTATATACACTTTTCTAATACATAGTTATTCTAATTTAAAACTAATCTAAACATTTTAATCTACAATATTTATTGACAATAAAACATTTAATCAAGTAATTTAGCATAGTTACTAATATAAGCATAGTAAATTACTACATAAAACAAATTAAGTAAAATCTAAACCACAAAAAAAGATTAACGATTAAGAAATACTTTTCTTTTCATTCTCTGAATATGTTGGACACAATGGCATATTCTGTGCTCTTCCTGTTGAACATGACTGACTATTATACAGGTTATCAGGACAGATTATTTGTCCTTTCTCATTTGGGTAATGGGGAGCAGTCATATCTACAACTGTGGAATTAGTCATATTTCCTCCGTTTATAAAAACGATGCTAGGATTGGTATGTTTGGCAATTTTAATCTTTCTCAAATCATAGGCAAAGGCATATGCCAAAACACATTTAATAAGACTGATTGCTGTCTCAATCCAATAGTAAGTGTCCTGACCCGACATCAACATTGAAACCAAACTCTCCATTGATATGAGAATTGCATAGGAAATGGTCATACAGTAGTGCTCCAAATAAGCGCCCAAAAGTCCGATCCAATTGCAGAATACGCCCAATACGGTGGCGATGCACAGCATAAATAGAAGCACATCCTAAAAATGTTGATACATTGTAATTACAAATGTAATTAATTAAAGATAGGTAAAAATTATTAAATACTTTTGCAGATTTGCGCCATTCTATCGGTTCCTTAGGGTAATGTTTATTGATATAGGAGTCTAAGATAATTGAAGATATTGAGGCAAAAACAATTGTGGTCACAATACCGATCGCACAGAATGTAAAAAGAGCCCATTTTTTGAACAGAAAGCAAGCAGTGGTTCTCATGTCTTCAATTGTGTCCATAACTAACAAATGTTTTTAAAATCAAATTCCGTTTCATTAATGTTTGACAAACTATTAAATGCAGAGCAGAATGCGTTTTCAAAATATTTATATCAATCATTCAATGGAACAAACAGGGTATTAATCCATTACTAAATTATTGTGGTCAATTTAATATAATTCATGGTTCAAATCTAACAAACATATAATCTAAAATGAATATCCAATATACGCAAAATTGATAAAACGATATATCAGACAATTTTCATTAGTCTGAGCAAACTTATGATGATCTTGATAATCTTAATTAATATTATTAGTTTTTTAAAAATTCAAATGTTAGGAATTTATGCTTACTCATTAACTCAGTTTTAGCATTACTCAGTTATGCTAACCATTAACATAAAATTGAATAATTATTTCATATAAAATGACATTTAATTTGTTAAAATACAATAAATTGTTGTTAAAAATTTTCAAAGAGTGTATAAAAATGAATTTTTCAAAGATTAATTTGTTGGTCACTTTATTTCATTAAAATAACTTTTTTTTAATTGAATTGATTGCTATAAAAACTCTTTTTAATCAATATCTGAATCTAAATCATTGTCCGATTCATTTCCATTTGATGTTTGGCCAAAGTTTCGGAGCCTTTGATTAAATGAATTTTGATTTCGATTCAATCGATTAATGAAATCCATATTTCTTCGAAGAATAGAATTGTTGAGAGAGTTGTAATGTCTTCCATTTGATGTATTGCCAGCTGTCTGTCCACTAACATTGCGAAAACTTCCACTGAAAGATCGGGGAACTGTTCGATCAAATCTGGATGAACTTGTTTGTCTTCCGCTTGTTGAAGGAGCTCTTTGTGCGCTCAGGTCACTGATATTTTGATTGACCATATTCTCAATCATTCGGTTCATTCTGTTCTCAATTTGATCAAAAGAGTCCAAATTATCGATATTTGGGAACAGATTCCGAGAAAAGAGAGATCTGCCAAACATAGGCTGCAAAGACTGGTTTTCGGAATCAAACAGATCCTGATTTTCGGGCGCAGAGTGCGAAACAATGGTTGAGCTAATAGTCCTGACCGAAGAATTGTCCGTATCGTCAGAGGATATGCTAACTGTTCCCAAAGAGTTTGGGCCATGAATTTGCCACTCAATACTAGTTGGGCCGGAATGCTCTGAGTCAGTCTCAGTTTGAGTGGAGGCGTCCCTCATTTCTCTTGTCCGAGCAGATGGACTGGCGCTCGATGCGCTACGATTGACGATCAGACTGTCCGATTGACTATCAGGCCATTGAACTGATAATAAGTTTTCAGTTGGCAAAATAAGACTGGCCAATTGTCTCGGATCTGAAGCACCGCCAACGAAGTTATGATAATTGATTTCATTAATAGAAGTGCGGATCTGATTGAGGGTCTGATCGATTTCTTCGTTATTCTGTCTTTCAATTGAATTGATTCGAAGCAAATGCTGAGTAATTCTGTTCCGAACTTCTTCTCTCTCACGAAGTCTTCGCCGCAATGTTTCAATCTGTTGGTCTGTTCTAGACCTGAGTCGAGTCAGACTTTCGCGCAAACTATCTCTTTGGCTAAGAAGGGAGTGCCTGACCCGACTCTGCCTATTGTTGACAGGTATGGAATCAAAGCGATTGTCTTCTCTGAAATTGAAGAGAATTCTGTCGAAGACCTGTCGACATACGGGACAGAAGTTGTGGTCTTCAGACCAGTGGCTCAAACATTGGACACAAAATTCATGATTGCAGGGGTCAGTCCTACTTCTATTGGTGATGTGCTCCAAACAAATTGGACACTGATTCTCACTCCCAGGCTTCTGTTTGGCCATTCCTGAAGACTTATCTACCTTTTTCTTCGACGAACCACTTTTAGCACTCATTTGGACATTAATTTAAGGAAAACTCACAAATCGACGACAATATTATGTCTTTTTTAAAACTCAAAAAAATTTGAGAAAATCATTGTTTTAATTGAATTTCATTTTAAGAAAAATTTGAAATTTATTTTAAAATAATTCTTAAAATTAATTTAATTTATCAAAAATATTTATAATAATTAAGTTTAGATCATTTCAGTCAAAATATTATTCAAATAGAGATAATATCAAAATAATAAGTTTAAAATCAATTCCTGATTAAATCAAGAGTTGTTTGATAGTATAATTATATTACACTACTTTGGCAATTGTAAATGATTAATACTAAATAAAAAGGGAATTGAGATTTAGTTAAAAATTGTGATACATATAAATAATCTTTAACTTTTAATCTATGAATAGGTCTTTGGGATCATTTATAAAATCGATAAATATTTTAAAATTCTTTATGAGTTTAAGAATTATTAACAAATGATTTGTTATTGATTTTGAGCTCCACTTCAATATTATTGTTATTTTTATTAACATTTCGTTTCATTGATTCGATCAAACATTTCTGTGACTCAAGAATCGGTGATTCAAACAAAATAAAGAAAACGAAACCAATAATGTATGACATGAGACAGATGTGCAAGAAGTTGATCAAAGTTGTGTACATATTGGCGTCCATCAGATGCCGACGGGAGCCCATAAAATACCAGATAAGCCACGCGTGACATAAATACACGCAATATGTGAGTCTTGACAAAGGGATAAACGCTTTGTGGGACAGGAATTTATTGATGATTTTGCCATTTCCAGTGATGCACATCCATATCATAGCTGATGTACATACAGTCCAAAGGATTTGATTTGAATTATACAAGAATGTGCTCATTAATGGAGTGTAGGGACGACCAAAATTCCAGTAAACTTTGTCCCAAAGGGGAACACAGAATCCGATCAGAATCACAGCCCATACTATTGTTCTGTTTCGCTATAAATCAAATATTAATTAATTAAAACAAATAATAAATATATTAATTGAAAACTTACTTCGGTTAGGCTTTGAGTCCGTTTTTTTTGTAAGAAATAACCGAATAGAGTACCCAAGAAATAGACGGCGCCGTAAGAGGTGGGCTTTTTATGAAATGAAAAACTGAAGTATCGATCAAAATATTCTCTACAAAAATAAGGACAAAAACTTAATACCGAATCAATCATTGATTTAAGTTTAAACTCACGTCCGACCGGTAGTTATGAGAGCCGGTGGCAGTTCATAGATGTATACCATTACCACTGATATTACCAGAAATACAAGAATTGCAAATATATTCGTAAATAAACCAATTTTTTTGTTATACAGAAATATTATTATCAAAATAGCAGCGATTAAATGAAATTGATAATCCAATGCTATGAACCAGGTATGTATTGCACACTAACAAAGACAGGATTAAAGTTATGGGAATATTCCTAAAATTATTATTTTAATAATTTCTTACCATTTGTTCAGATCTGAAGAGATTTTGAACGAGAAAAATGTTGAGCCACCAGTTGTTTTCACAATTCCTGACATTACTTCCAATGACTTCATCCCAGAGTGGCCCTGAACCCAAAAGTGGTATCAAAAATGTCAACAAAATAAAAATCATAAGTTGTGGCAGAAGTCGAGTGATGCGGAATATTACGAAAAACGAAAGATTAAAATTTTTCAAATTGCCCATGGTCATTCGAAAACTTATATAAGTCGTTAAAATTCCACTGAAAATTAAATTTCAAGTTTTATTCAAATCATTTTAAAACATATGAGAGAATACAGACCTAATCAATAAGAAAGTGACGACACCGTACTCTCCATTAAGCAGTGGTTGAGATAAAAAGTCTGTCAATAGATCTTTTGCGTTAAAGGTGCCGGCTATACGTCAGTTACAATTATAATAATAATTTATAATATAAATTATAATTCAAATTAATTGAAACATTTGTATTGACTTACAATACAACTGAAAATTACTCCATTGAATAGTATGTCCGTAAAGTATCCAAAGAATGGACAGAACTCTAATTCCATGAATGCAAGACAGGTCTTGTGAAGCCGGTGGTGAAAACAATCTATTTATGGTCTTTCGCACTGAGAATAGTCTAACAAAGATAAATCCTGTGCTATTCTCTGAAAAAATATGAAAAATTCCATTAAATCAATGTTTTTGAGAAAACGTTTTATCAAAACTAATGATCTTTTAGTAAAAATAAAATCAATATTACTTTCAAAATCAAAGTTGAAATCGCAAACAGTGGCGGAGAGGCATAACATGACAGATAACATTAGAAAAATGCTGTTTTTTAAGACAGATATTAAATAATTAGATATTTTGTTTGTTTTTGAACAGAATTTTCACATACATTGCGAACAATTGAATTTCATTTAATGAAAATTTTGATTTCGTCTCACATTTGACAGACTTTAAGTCGAGTCCAAACTTATCTGAAACTAAAGAATATTTTGTTATTTCATTTCAAATAAGAACCAAAATTACCTGTCTTTGCGAGTTGTTGAATGTCATTTTGAGAACATTTACTTGGAGTACAGACCCCTGTTCTGAGCGATACCCAGTAGAAAATGGATGACTCGTTCGCTAATTTAATTAATGGACTGCTTTTGTTTCGGTAGACTTCTGGAGACAAAAGGTTTGCAATTTTATGATAGAGGTTGTGCTGTCTCGGCATTGGTCGAGGAATGATTGGCACAAAGCTTATTGAACAATATTGCGAAGAACCTATTATCTCATTATTAGCCACAGACAAACACTGATCATAAGATCCAAAGTCAGTGAGACTTCCCTTAAATAAACCTGAGTTTTATGATTAAAGCAATGAATAAAAGGTACAAAAACAGACAATCGATAAGAATTGGATTAATCTGTAAATTGAATAATAATTGGAAAATTAAACTCTTTTACCTTTTGGTGGAAAGTTTCCCCATGAATTAATCATCTCAATCGCCCAGTCGTTGGACTTTGAGACTCCATCGAGAGTTGATTTTAAACTTTTCCGACAACTTTGCGAAACATTGTTTGTATTTGAGAGCAATTGTTCCAGAATTGACTTATTTTTGTCACTAAAGTCTTTACTCCAAAATTGAATAAAATCAGACAATTTTTCCCACAAAACGGGGGAACTATTACTTAAACTGTGAGTTTTCTCAGCAGTTATGAGAACAAGAAAACAGATAAAAGTTATCAAACATTTGAATACAAAACACATATTTAAAGACAAACTCATAGAACGAAAGAAAAAGATTTTCGATGAAAGAAAAACTCTGTGAAGAAGATCTACGATTTAAAAACTTGTCTTAAACTGTAAGACTTTTTTAGGAAAACCTATTTTATATAAGAATATCATTTCAATGAGAAGAGCGCTTATCCTTGAAATAGTTGGCGAAACCATTTCGGGTTTTACTGAAATCATTCTTAAGCTAAATGTCTGTCAATAATAATAACTTTGAAATGTTATTCCAAAGAATTTTGTCGTTTATTAGACCTTTTTCTTATTTATGAAGAGAATTTTTTCAACTTTTATTGTCCATCATCACCCACAAATGGCCAATAAATATGATTTAATATCATCAATTTAATTAATAAATTAGTTATTATTTAATAAATAAGTTTCATTTATAATTGTGTCAAAAATAAAAATAAAAAATTGAATAATAATTTTCTGTTTACTTATTTAAATATTGAATAAATAGAAACAATAAGTGCAATATTTGTCTTAAAATACCAAGGGGAAAAAATCTTATTAACAAGCACTTAAATGAGGGATAAAATACCAAGGGAAAATCTGTTAACAATTGATTGAACTAGATTCAATGATGCCATATTGTTTAGATTTTATTTCAATTTGATGTTAATTTTATTTATTTTTTTCACATTTCATCTTTTACTTTGTTTTAAAGGTTAATCATTAAGAAATTATTTATTTAAAAATTCAATTTCAAAGTTAGAAAAATACAAGGTATAAATTTTATTCTATAAAAGGCATTCTTTAATAATTTATGAAAAATCAGACATAATAAACAGATTTATCAGACATATATTGAAATCAGGAAACATAGGATTAATTTATTGAACATGTTTAAGTGTATCGATCCATTTGATCCATTTGAGATTATAGTGAATTTATCAAAAGATTGGCCAAAAAATGATTTCGAACTGAAAATATGGAACAAATTGAGTGAAATCCTCGAAGAATTCAATGGTCAGATCCCGAAAATATTAAAATCAATTATTTCGATCATTAAATATGATTTTGAATTACAATTATTTCTTCTATTCGTTGAAACTTTGAGCAAATAAATCAAAATTTGATCAAATATTTTGAGGTTTTTTTTAAAAATTTAAATGACATTCAATGCCATCAATATAT
>JAQIXD010001234.1:0-16509 GCA_034699985.1 Minunthozetes semirufus
CTCTCTCTCTCTCTCTCTCTCTCTCTCTCGAAAGAATATCAACGCTCTGATGTCTGCGCAAGACTTAGATCCGGGCAAAAATTGTACGTTTAGTTATCTGAAGGAAGAAATCGATACCTTATTCCTAGAGTTCCTACAGTTCTTCCTGTATTTGAATGATAACTAGAATAGAGTGCACACAGAATACAAAGCTTTTGAAGCAACACAACAGCACTCACTGTTTGTCTACAAAATTCCTTTGATGTGAGCCTTCAGAGCCTTCTTTATGGTATTTATAGTATTTTGGTTCTAAAATCATTTAATATCACTTTTGAATTATGTATTACTCTTTATATCGCTTTAAACATATGCTTCTCCTTTACAAGACATTGCTCTCAAAGCCTCAAAACACTGATATAGCGGTGAGTTGTGTCCAAACAAATAAATATTTAACTTTATTTCATCCAAACTTTCTTCGATTGGTTTATATTCCACTATAGATAGCATCGATAGCATGTGTTTTATCAATCAATTTAATTATATTAACTAAAAATATATAACTTTTTTATCTTTGATTTAATAATAAAACTCCAATTTTTGTTGAATCGATTGCTCCGAAAATCTGCTCTCAATTTGCATTTGATTTCACTTTATATTCGATTTATTCTATGATTTTATTCATAAATTATTGAAAATCATTTATGAATTTTTAAAAACACATTTCGATTGCCTCTCATTTTTTAATCTCCAAATCTTTATATGACATCCAATGACATCCTCTAACTCTAATTCATAAGAACTCTGACATAATTGAGTTAATATTAATGAGTGACTAATATTCAAACATTTAAATAAATATTCATTAGTTTGACATTAATTGCGATAAAAAGAACTCATTATTTATTTGACAAAACTATTAATTATGAATAAAGAAAAATGATTTTTAAATAAACATATTATAAATTAGAGACATATAAAGACATCTTCTTTTAGTGATTCAGTGGTCATTTATCACTACATCACCGATTACTTAATGAATTCAAGGTTTAGTTAGGATTTAAAAAACTACCACTACTTCTGTATTTCCAATTGAATGAAATTTAATCCTCTATTTTATATCTGTATTCCTATTTCTCAAAGTGCTTTCACTTCGAAGATTAATATTTTTTATGTTTGAAGTTATCTATTATTAAATTATAGGATAATTGAGTCATTTTGTCAATTTGTGAACTAAAAGATTTTTTTTATGAATAAAATAATAAATTAATGGAATTTCAATAGAAATGATTTGACGACAAAAAGATCATTGAATTGGAATCATATGAATGAAGTGAAATAAAATGCAGACAATTGTCGTCAAACAAAGTCAAGAGAAGATTTTATATTTTGTGGCGTTTCTATCCGTATTCGTCCAATTATGTTCGTGTGCATTGCGATACGGTTGTCCCGCTCGACCATTAATTAAGCCCTGTGCGTGCAAGGAAATAACCAACGGATTAGACGTTACGTGTGAAGGTAATGGACTCATAACCACACAATAATCTTCTAAGTTATAACTCATTCTTATCTTTCACATAAACATATTACTCTATATAATGACATAATTCTCGATTCCAAACAATCATTTTCAATGTTTAGATCTCAAAGGAATCCACATTTTTTATATTCAGAACTTCTCCTAGAATTTTGAGTCAATAGTTAGATATGAGACAAATAATGTATAGTTCTTTAGAATCTATACTTTTTCATATATTTTATGGCTTTTATAATAAATGATCAAAAATATTTTGTTCATAATTATTAGTAAATCTCAAAATCTGAGGATTTATTGAATTGTTCTGAAATTGAAAAAATATATTTCACTCAAAGTTTACGTTTGACTTGAAATTGATTTCTCGCGTTTTCAACGATAACTTGTTTTCGACTTTTTTTCTGAAGAATGGCTAATGTGTTGGCTCTATATCTGTTTAAGTGAAAGCATAACATAACTGTACTATAATATTGATACATCACTTGTATAAGAGTTTGGATACTCTTATTGATTTAAATGTAATTTAATGAGGATTTGAGCGCATAAAGAGATGCATTAATTCAAATCAATTTTCAGTTTCATTTGATTTAATATTCATTGAATTAATTGAATTAAATTTCAAAAACATTCGAAAGAATATTATATTAGAGAAAGAATTAAATGAAAGGAAAACATTGAAAGACATCAAATGATTTCCACTTGAGATCAACCGATAGGAATGGGAACTAACATTAAATATTCATTTGAGTGCAAAAATTAACTCACATTTAATACATTGTCTATAAAATAGCTGTTAATGTTTGCGAAAGATTAGGAATCAAATTAATTCTCGTCATTAATTTAGATTCAATTAATTGTGAATATTTTTACAATCAATATATGAAATGAACAAATTCGGACAATATAATCATGATAAAATCAATGATAATAATTAAATTAATTTAAATCGGATTTGTAATTATTTTTTTAATCTTGGATCTCATACATGAATTATTGTTTAGATTTTAAGTTTAGGGTTAAATAATCTGTTCTTACTATTTATTCCTTCGAAACTGCAATAGATATAAACATATTCACTATTATTGTAAAACAGGCGGTCCTTTGGAAGCTCTAAAGGAAGCCCTCGAAAATGTTGGTCAAACGGGACAAATGGTGACATATTTGAAAATGAAGAAAAACCAAATGTTGACCTTTCCGTCATTCCTATTGGACGGGTTGGATATTCGACATTTGGTCGCCATTTATTGCAATATTACCAGTATAGACGATTCAGCATTTGTAGGGCTGTCCACATCATTAGAATCAATGGATCTCTCACAAAACGGATTGAGTGAGGTTTGGGTCTAATAAAAAAACGAATAAATTTAATGCTAATAAAGAGCTTAATATAATGGACAGGTGCCGAGTAAAGCCCTCGAAACTCTTTCAGTGTTGGTTTCTCTCAATCTTAACTATAATCTGATTGAAAGCATAGAATCGTCGGCTTTTAGAGGACTCATATCGTTATTAAGACTATCAATGTATGGCAATAAAATCAAAACAATTGATGCGACAGCTTTTCATGGAGTCGGAGGCAATTTGACCAGAATTAATTTGGGTGGAAATCTTTTAAACGCTATTCCAACTCAATCTTTTCAAATCCTGAATGCATTGCAGGTAAAGTCAATGACTACTGAATATCGATTTTTTGTCATTAATTTGAATAAAAGTTAACTGAAGTGAATGCTATCAATGCTATCAATCAATGCTTTTCTCTCTTCCTTTTAATTTATAATACATTTAGAGATTACAATTACATGAGAACAGAATCACTTCGATTAGTCCTCAAGACTTGGATAGAATACCAGCCACTCATAGCTTAGATGTTCTTAATCTGGCCATCAATTCATTGGAAGAATTGAAAGCAAATTCTTTTTCTAACTTCAAAGCATTGAATTCTTTGGATTTGGAGGGAAACCATATCTCACACATTGATACCAATGCTTTCAATGGCATTGAAGGTTTGAAACCATATTTTTTTAATATTGTTATTAATCAAGTTTAGCCATAGAGAGGTGATTTTCGCCCACTTAGGTCAAGATTTTCCTATTTTCACCCACTAAAATAGAAAACAATAACATCAGAGAAATGGCTGCATTTAAAAATGACAAAATCACCTCTTAAACCTCCTTAAACCTCCCTTTAGAATCGCAATGTTATTCAATCATATTATGATCAAACTAACAAAGCCTTTGGCGACAGCAGACAACTAAACAACTAGAATACTAACTCTATTCTAATATATTCTATATATCGAATATATATTCTATTCCCTATAATATATATATATTATGCATTAATATTAGTTGCTCATGAATATTATCCCTGAGCGCTCTTAATAGAAATAACTTAAAATTCATTAATTTTTAAAATGATTTTTCATACGGAGAAATGCGCATGAACAATATGAGCAACATGACCCAGCATTTATAAAAAAAAGGCTATAATTTGTATACAAATATAATTTAAAACCAATTTCATAATTAATGAGAATGTAATAGATTTTTTTTCACCAAGAACATTTTTTATATGCCCTAAATTAAAATAGATGAATAGTGAATATATTGAAAAGTAAACATGGTAACTTTTTAATAAATTAGGAAAATAATGGTCAAAAATTTCGACTCCAAAAGATAAGATGTGATAATGTAAAACACAAAATTAATATAACGATATTATAATAAATTGCTATTAATTTAATTTCTTTTTAAAATGAATTTTCAATATTTTTATTCATAGATTCATTGGAATGGCTTAAACTCGGAGAAAATCAATTGAGAGAAATTCCTTCACTACCTCTGAGAAACTTAACAAAACTGAGACAATTGGACTTAAGAGGCAATAATATATCGATCATAACTAAAGAGGCGCTCAAAGAATTCAGAAATAATCTTAAATTTATTTATCTTCAGAAAAATAAGTAACAATTCTTTAAATCTCATTATTTGTAAAAAAAAGCAAAAAACAGATTTTAATCTCAAAAAAAGAATAAAAATATTTTTAATTAAATTCATTAAAATTCTGTAAACTTTGGCTTAGATCAGGGCTGGCAGATGGAGGGTTACCCTCTTCTAGATAATCAAATTTTGTGGTCTTAAACCCTCTTAGATTCAACAAAATATTCCAAATGAAAAATGCAATAAAAAAAATAAGCTGCCGACAATTTTTTGACAGTAATTTTTTCCCAAAGATTCCCTTGCTAAATCCTCTTCTAAAACCGAAGACCCAGTCTAGATCAAGTAATTCGATAAAACATCTAAATTAGAAAGAAAACAAACCAAAAGAGAACTCAATTCAGTACTTTTTTTCAATTTTTTCGACTTAAGAATAATAAGAACTCATTTGAGAAGAGATTTCTTTTCCTGATTCTTAGTGAAAAGTTATGTAAACGTGTTTTCGAGTTTAAGCCATAAATTGAAACCATTTCTGAAACAATTACAATAATTTAGTCAAAAAAAGTTATTTTAAACATTTTCAGACTATTTGAGGCCATTCATAACAATTCATAATAAAATTGATCCGCAATTTGTTAAAACTTTCCTTTAGTATCGGGAAAAAAATTGTTTTCCTCCAATTGAAACAAATTGTCAAAAAATTTTATGATTTTTTTGTCGTATTATACAAATGTAGCATGATACTTTGCTGTGAATATTTTGTATATCTAATTTAATCTCATATACTCTATATATTAGAGAGAAGTTTAATGTAATTTAATTTGTTTTAATGAGAGATCAGATTATTTTGATTCCATTAAAATTTGTTAAACCTTTTCGTCTTTAGTATTGAAGTGATAGAAATGGGAGCCTTTGATGGTTTGAAAGCTTTGGAATGGCTTTACTTACATTCAAATAAATTGCGGATCCTTTCGCACAAAACATTTGAACCTCTACTTAGCACACTATCAGTACTAGATGTACATGGTCAGTAAATATATTAATTTTTATTTGAATAACATATTAAAGTTAATCAATATTATAATTAATTAGTTATTTAATAATATTTATTGACATTAAAATAATTAATTGATTTTAGACAATCCATTTAACTGTGACTGTAAAATAACATGGCTTAGAGAATGGGTGAAAAAGGACAGGGGGTCTGAAGTGGTCAGTTTGCCAAAAGAGACTAAATGTCATTCACCAGAAAGGCTTCGAAAGACGCCGATATCGGAAATATCATATGATGTGCTGAAATGTGCTAGCTACTCCATCTCAATACATCAAACATTGGATTTAAGCCCTTTTACATCAATTTGTCTGATTTTTATCATTAATTCATTTAATTATTACAAAAGTTAATAACTTTTTAAAAACTTTTGTCTCAGAATTAATTCAATACTATTGTAATGCAATCAAACAAATAATATTTAAAATCAAATATATTTAAAGTTATATTATTTTCTATTAATATTAATAAAGTTTGAATATATATAAACCATTTAATCAATAATAAAGTTATCTTCTCATCAGATAATTAATTAAAATGAAGTTTATTTACTTTAATGACTGAATCACCAAAATCATTGTCATATTCTGTACTATTATAGGAATGATTGAACATAATTAGCGCTTTACCACACTATTGGCCAAAAGTGTCGGTTGAAGGCAACGGTTGTTTGAAAGGTGACCGCAAAACACAACTGAGAATTGCGTTCAAAAGTTTCAACAAATTCCTGAAAACCTGAGTGAAAGCCAATTGAAAGCCAAACCCATTCCGTCTCCCATTAGTTGCATAAGAGATAAGGCGTTCAGTTGTTGTTATGAAAGACTCATTTCGTTGATTTGTTTGACTCTATTATTCATTTATTTATTTAATCACAAATCGATTCAAAATTAAATGTCTTTTAATTCAAAGTTTTAACCAAAAAGTGCTTTAAATTAAAGCCTTAAATAAATAAATACTTAATTCATATTTAATTAAAAATTATTTATAAAAACATTTGAAAAAAATGGTCAAAAAAAGAGTCAACGTATCCGAAACCGATGAAGCGGTCAGCCTTCAAATGGACAGAGTATGTCATCCACCGTATTGTCAACTCTTTGATTATAATCTTTTAACTCTTTGATCTGACATTAAGTTATGGCGTCCGGTATTCGACAAATACGACACAAATAAAGACGGAATCATTGAATGTCAACAATTCAAACGTATTCTTAAGGAAAGTAATAACCACTTGAGCGAAGATATTCCCGAAGAAGTGTTGGATGAGTTGATAGAGAGGGCAGACATTTGTTCCGATGGTGTCATCACTTTTGAGGATTTCCTGAAAATGGTTCGTCTTTTTGCCTCATTTTCAATAAACTAAAAATTGTTTTTTGAGATCAGATCCACGCAAGAGATTTAGGGGCTCAGAGGCCACGATTGCACCGACTTATCCGTTACGCTGCGATGGCTGTCGTCCCCCGATCTGAGAGACGTTCTATAGTCCGTAGATATCTGGAAGAATACAATTGTATGCCACCCCCGCTATTCTTACTCGTCGTCAGCGTTCTTGAGATCTCAGTTTTCGTCTATTATTGTGTTGACATCGGATCCATATCAGCGATAGGACCCGTCCCGTGGAAGAGTCCATTAATTTATGATCCGTGTCGTCGAGAGGAGGCCTGGAGGTTCATCACCTATATGTTGATTCACGCCGGGTATTAATTGTCACCATCTCTTGAGTTCACTTAAGGTTTTATCTAATTTTTTTGTTACTTTAGTTTTGTCCACATATTCTTCAATGTTGTCGTTCAGTTGATTCTTGGAATCCCTCTTGAAATGGTGCACAAGTGGTGGAGAGTTGGTATCGTTTATCTTTCAGGAGTGGGTCAGTCATTCAAAATTGTTTTCTTATATTTGATTTGTTTTCGATTTAATCTCTATTTTTTCAGTTGCGGGCAGTTTGGGGGCAAACCTGAGCGATCCGTTTAGTTTTCTGGCGGGTGCCAGCGGTGGTGTCTATGCTCTTATATCAGCCCATTTGGCGAGTGTTGTGATTGTAAGCATTGATTTCTTCATTGATTTCTTCATTTTGTTTATTATTTGATTAAAAATTTTGTTTCAAAGAATTGGTCAGAAATGGAATTCAATTGGATCAGACTCATTGGTCTTCTGGTATTTGGTGGAACCGATATCGGTGTTGCCATTTATGGTCGATATACTGACGATACCGACAACAGAACGAGTTATTCGGCGCATATCGCCGGAGCTTTGGCCGGATTTTTGATTGGAATCAATGTTTTGCACAATTTAAGAGTCAGGAGATGGGAGACAATCCTCGGATGGTTTGCTCTCATTCTATACATTCTTCTCATGGGTTTTGCCGTTATCTTCAATATTGTCAATAAAGAGCATTACATAAACCCAGAGAACGTGAACTGGTGTCTGAAGGAACGACACGAAACAATAAGAGGTCCCAATTGATAGCCCTTTTGGGAAGGAATAACTTTTGACGCCTTACTCTCGATTGAGTCAAACAATAATTGCTCATCGAATCGATTTCATAGAAAATTATTTATACTTTTCTTATATTTTTATTTTTAGATTTTTTTCAAATAATGTCTAATATTTTGAGTCATATTTTGATGTTTTGCTCCAATTATTACAATTTATAATCAAATCAAAGCATATCTTCATTTAGTCTAAAATAAGTGAATGTTTTTGTGATTTATGTTTCATTCGCTTATTTATTTCGAAATCAAATCTGAATTCAATTTATATTTTTCTTTTTCTCGTATTTTTTGTAACGAATTTTGCAAAAGTTTTCTATAAGTCTATAAATATATGACAAATATATATGACTTAAATCTTTGATTAAAAATTTATTTTATTCGCAAATTATTTGTTTAATAAGTTATTGGAATTTAGCGCAAAGTTATCACGAGTTGATAACATCAGATCATCGGAACAATCACTGGAAACCAAGTGATGAGCTTTTGATGAGCTCAGGTATGTTCACTCACATTATATCAACGATAATAAAATGATTCAGTTATTCAAATAAAAGTGATTTTTATGATTAAATTTTATGATTTGTTTTCATTTGTCAGTTCCTTATGTTTGACGCAATAGATTAGGAGATCATCAGTAGATAAGCAAATATTGAATTAACCAATTAAACTTGAATTCAACTTTTTCCAGTATAAAAATGAGAAATCTATATTCTACAATCGAATAATTTAATCATGGTCATTCTCAGTTATTCCAAGTTTAGTGTTTTGAAAGAATCTTGAGTTGAGAATTGGTTTCTTCAAATATAACGTAAACTAATGTTATATTTGTTTATGTTTTTAGTGAACGCCTTATAAATAGACAGAAAACTCCATAAAACGAGTGTTGATTTGCTTTCAATTGTAAACACAAAACAAAATAATTATTTATTTTATATTTATTTCAAAATTAAATTAACTTTTAAAATGATTTTCTTGAAATTCTCATCATTTTTAAACTCTTTAACCAAAGTTTTATGGATTTGATTTACTGATAGATATTTAAGAATCAGATAATTATGCGATAAAACAGTTTTAAGGGAAAAAAGTGATGTCTTTTAAGAATAAATTATTTTTCAAACGACGGAAAGGTTTGTCTGAATTGTAATCAATTACTCAATAAATGTATTAATTGAATGTCAAACAGAGGCAACTAATCCATTGGTTTCAATGTTATCGATGGGAAACTCATTGGAGGAATCAAAACAGGT
This sequence comes from Minunthozetes semirufus, assembly GCA_034699985.1. Lineage (NCBI taxonomy): Eukaryota > Metazoa > Arthropoda > Arachnida > Sarcoptiformes > Punctoribatidae > Minunthozetes > Minunthozetes semirufus. The sequence goes on from JAQIXD010001234.1 coordinate 9,231, forward strand.
CTCGAAATCTTTAAATGGTTTGACCTCTGAAGTAGTGTCGTGTCCACCATTTGAGTCAACACTAGGGCCGAGTGGGAGGACTGCATCTATTTCGACAATTTCTGGTCTGCATTCGCATAGAAATGTCAAACCCGTCCACCAAATGCTTTTGGCCGAATCCATGTATGACCCGTCGATTCCTCTTAATCTCAAGTGTCGTCTTAACCCAAGTCTTCGCCAAATATTTTCTGATAGCAATATATTACCACTTTTTCTCCAATTCATGGAATCATTGGATCGAAAGAGCAAAGACTACATCCATTTTTGGCTTCAAAGCGAATGTCTTATAAAATGTGAAACAAATAAAGCAAAGGATCAGTCTTTCAATGATTTCAAGAAACAGTTTATCAGTGATTCGATCAGAATATATGACAACTATTTATGTGATTCTTCAACCAATTGTATAGATATTCCCGAAGATATCAAAATTGAAATCAAGAAGAATATTGATGTCCAAAAATATGAGACAATATTAGATCTGTTCCGTAGAGCACAGAATAATGTGATCAACAAAATTGAAGAACAATATTACGAGTCATTTATGAAGAGTAGTTATTACTGCAAATACCAATTGGATCTGTTAACCAACGGTTCGGTGACATTGGCTGATGTCCTCTTCAATAACACTTCTCTTGCAATGAATTTCATAGAATTTATGGACAGCGAAGGCATGAAAACGTACGCAGACTTTCTTATTATGTTTGAAAACTACCGAAAAGTATCCAACGATTACGACGACGCCATCGCTATCTTCAATAGATTCTTTGGTTCGGATAATACCGGTTCTGAAATTAATAAATTAGGATTCACTGAAAATTTAGTCTTAATTTTGAGCGAAAATTTAGTTAAAAATAACTTTAGGAGTGATTGTATGGACAGAGCGGCCGCTATTCTCATCCAATACTTTGAGAGGACGTACTTAAAGCAATTCATTGAAAGCCAGTTCTTTATCGAGTATTTGAATAATTGTTTTCATTCGTTTCAAAATGATTTCAATTCTATTAAAAGACTTAAAAGCCATAAAAGAAGTGATAGCGATAGCAGTCATATCAGCGAATGTAGTTTTATCAGTACCGGTGTCCGCGATCCTGATCAGGTATCCAACGCCTCCAACGAACTGAGGCACAGATCTAGTCATTTGAGTGAAGATTTTAAGTCCGACTCTCTTTGGAGGCGAAACTTAAGCGGAAAATTACAGTTCACTCATATCGACAAATACGGGCGCATTTCCAGCCAATTAGAGCCCGAACCCGACAGGAATGCCAGCGCCGGTACTCTCTCTAAAGTAATGAAAAAGTTTTCAATGCACTCAACCACTGATAAGGACAGGGAAGAGATCGCGTGGAAGATCGCCACAATGATCATCAACGATGTGAACAACTGCTGCAATGGTTCTGTTAATACTCAGTCACAATCACAACAACCGCACAATCAGTACTGACTTAATTTTGTGACAAATGTTGAGCCAATAATCCTATCATTAATTGTTTCTCTTTATTATTATTATTATATATTTTAAGTAAATTTTAGTCTATTTTTCTTAATATTACTGTTATTTCGATTACATTTCAGAGAAATAATAAACTGTTTTCACGTTTTCAATCATTTTATTCAATATTTTTAATAAAAATTAGTGAAATATCTTTCATTGACTTCAAGTGAGATATTCATTCATAAAAGAAAAGCCTTTCAGTTGTGACCACAAAACTTGAAAATGATTTAATAGCTGTCAATCTATGCAATCAATGAGTAGGAAATCATATGAAAAAAGTTTCGAACTCTTCGTTCCAGAACTAATTGATACGAAATATACCTCTTATTCTCACATTTCTTTACATTATATCTCGTATTCATAGAAAGACTCGAAGGAATTAAAACAAACCAAATGGCAATACATTGTATATAAGATTAATCTAATCTTTTATATAAAATGATAACATTATATAGTTTTTAGTTTTTTCTCTGTTTTTTTTCTTCGATTAATTATCTATTAAATGTTGAACATGGTAAGATTTTTCTCCATATATATGCTATATTTGTTGTGCTTTCTTATCGAGAAAAATCTAAACCCAATTTAATACCCAATTTGCGATCATTGTTCCAATTTGACGATCAAATGATCAATTGATCAAAACTTCAAAACATTAAATGAACTCAAAATCACTTATAAAATAAAATAAAAATTTTTAACAAAAAGGATAACAATTTTTGATAAAATTTCAAAATAAAATCTTAAGATTTGGTTTAAGTATTTTAAATGTCTTTTAAAATGAGTTCAATTAATTAATTATTTATTTTAATTGAGACCAAAAGATAACTCAAACCTCAGAATAATTTTAATCTTAAATAAAAGTAATGATTTTTTTCGATAATCAAAATTAGAATTCATTTGATTGACGAGTAATTGCTTGAAAGCAATTTAGTAATGATTGCAGGTATAGCCAGTCTTATAGCCAGTCTTATTTGTCACAATTTTCCTTCTCTTCTGTATTAATTAATATTAAATAAACGAGGACTGGACTGACCACAAATTTAAACTCTAATAATGATTGCGTAAAACTTTATTAATCCAAATATAAAGCAATGAAATGAAATTATAGATAAATTATGTTTTAAATTGATGTCAAAAATAAGGAAATTCGAAGGAAAATCTAAGGGCCAGGTATGGGATCATCCATTTTAAATGACTTTGAATCAATGAAGAGGCTGAGGTCATACACCAGATATGTTAAATAATTTATAACTTATACTATAAGTTATAAGTCTTATAGTAAAAACGAAATACAGAATAAATATAAAAATAGAATTCATTGAATGCATTGAATATGTTATTCAATTTCAATGCTTTTGATGTCTTTTCGCTGATATTTTTGAACTTAATTTGGAAAGACTTTTAGATCAGATTAATCACAAACTGGAGGATAATCTATAAAATTGGTAAAAGACTTGTTTGCGTCAATTGATTCAGAGATCAGTTTTTCTTTGCGTCAATAATAGAGTCCATAATTTGTGATTCATTCAAATCATTAATCGATAATAATATTGAAGGTTATATCCAATTGAAAGTCTATTATATTATTAGATTATTGGTTAAGATTTCTTCGCTTATGTCTGAAATTTCAGGCAATTATTGAACAACTTTTTCTAAAATTATCAGACAATTGAAGAAATATTTCAAAGCTGATACAAAATTAGTTTTGATCTGAGTTTGTCAAGGGATGGGAATTTTTCAAAATTGCCCTTAGAATTAAGATTTTTGAAAAATTTTTGGAAACCACTCTTTAGGCCGCTTTTTGGAATTTCCAGTTTCCAGATATTATTTCATTTTTCTAAAACTTCCCCTTGTGGGAGCATTTTTAACAGTCACCTTCTAAATGCCCCCTTAGATTTGCGAGACTTTACGATTCCTGGTTATGATTAACTAGAATTCTACCACTTATTGCGTAAAATAGTTGTTCAAAGCAAATATAAATTTGTAAGTAACTAATATACGTTATACAAATGTAAATTTTGTTAAGTTTGATATGAAGAACCTTGCGCATTTATGAATCCATCAATTTATGTTTCGAAATCACGAAAACATAGTGACTGTTCCATTGAGACACTTATGTCAATAATGAAGAAAAGGGTTGTTTCTAATGAAGAATATAAATAAAACTAATGCTTGAGGCACAGGCAGTAACAGACTTTCCAAGTTTTAAATGAATTGATTTGAAAGAATTTCATGAACACAACCTCTCTTGTGTTCAATAAGTTTTGAATTCTTCCAATTTTTAAAAAATAAATTATTAACAATTTTTTATCGCATTTATTAAGGAATTAAAGTTTAAATAGATTTCCAAAAAAGCGACAAAATTAATATACATTTATTTATTTAGAAATAATAAACAATGAAAATGGCACCGGATCATTTATGTGATCATTTATGTGATCATTTATGTGATCATTTGATTCCGTATTTATATTACATTAACACTCAATAATTAAAAATAAATAATTACTTTAAGCACTTATAGGATAAACAACTCATTCATACATTAAACTTATACAGGAATTACATAATCATTAATAGTATAGTAATTACTAATAATTATTTAAATCAAATCATAATCAATGATATAAAGAGTTTTAATCACAAAAAAGTCGTGAAAACAATTTTCTTGATTTGAATTTATGGGTCGCTTAAGATCTGTGATTAAAATATATTCAAAATATATTTGATTTGAAAAATATTTAATCGATTGAAAAGTGCTTTAATCGGAACAACTGATGAAAATACTTGAATTTTCACTAAAGCCCTGCGATATCTCTTGTATAGGACTAAGAGGAGCTTTAGAACCAATTTTGGTCTCAATTAAAAATGAAGGTCTTTTGGTGATCGCGACACAGGTATCACTATATGTCTTGAGTTGAGTATCGTTTATGTTTTCCAAAGATTGTCTTCTGATTGAGAACTTATTGCCCTCTTCTTCAGCAATAGTTACGGGAGAAAAACTAAGGGGTGCAGAATAGCGCCGTTGGCTTCTCATCATATTTGATGAAAGACTTGTTGTAATGAGCAGTGAATTCCATCCCTCTCTCAAAGAAGATTGAGATCTAAGTGAAAGTCGGCGATCGATCTCTATGGACGCCTGTTGTTCGTAGAGATATCTCTGTCAACACATCAACAAAATTAACAAAAACTCAATAATAGTGTTATATAACTCTTAAAAGCATTATTTCATATAAGTTTTAATCAAAATTGTTTTAACCCTCAAAGAGCTCAATCAGTGATAAAATATTTCATATTTCTAATGAGATATCAAATGATATATTCATCACGTATTCCAAACAAATTCTAGTAAATTAGAAACTAATAAATACCAATAAAAATCTAATTTAATAGACCTGGAGTTGAAAAAATAGCATTTCACTGAATTTCACGAATTGACTGAATATCTGTTTTAGTTTTTCAATTAAATCTAATTTGATATTCAATGCAATCAAATATTAATTAATAAAAACAAAATATTTTTAATTTAGTTTCATTTGAAAGTCATTTCAGTTGGAATTCAAGTGAATTAAATTAAAGACTAATTAATTAAAAGCAAATCATATGTCAAAAAAAATATTCTGAAAAAAATGTGACAATAGTTTACCTGCAAAAGTCTTTTAAAGGTTTTGCGGAGGGCTTTGCTTTTGACTCCATATACGTAACCGTTGACTATCGGAGTTAAAGAAAGGATGAGCGTTGCCGTAGAGGACCAGTAATTGTCTTCAAATTTATTTGAAAATGTTTTATAAGAATACGTGATATAATAGGGAGCCGTCAATAATATAAGTGAACCAATTAGTTGTGATATTGTGCAGAAGGCATCCCTTCCTTTATATTTAGATAAGTAGTTAGGACTGGACTCTGGTTGATGTGGTTGATGTGTGATTGTAATCTGTGCTCTCATTGTAATCTCATATATGGCTGACACTATTCTGTGTCGATGATTGCGAGCGATGGTCAGAATATGTGCGTTACACCACAATATTATTACAAACGCTATTATAAATGCACTCAAATATAAGAGTATATAATAAAATTCAAAACCATTTTCATGGATTTTTGGACAAACGGCAACACATCCGCTGAAACTTATGGAGAACTTGTAGTGACAGAACCCCATAAGTGGAGGAAATGAAAATAATATCAAACAAATCCAAATCGAAATCAATATTATTGTAGTCTTTCTTATGTTTACGATTCGGTTATAACTTAAGGGCCGAACTATCGCCACATATCTGTCAATAATGAGTCCACAAATGCTCCAAATGATGCAAAGGGGTAATACTGTCCAGAGAGCTCCCTGTGCATTGCACACCCATTGCTCTATCGGTTCATTAATTATCTGCGATGAGTTGAAAATAGGAACTTCTTGGCTGTCATTAATGAGAATCATAGGAGTGTTGGCCATTAAAATCAAAAGACATATCGCAATGTCTGCCAAAGCCATAAACAATAGAAGAATATTATTTACGGTTAGTTTTGAACAAATCAGAACAAACAGAATATATCCGTTGAATATAAGACCAATGAAAGCAGCGATTGCTTCACAAATTACAATAAAAATATAAATTTGGTCCGACATTGTCATGATTATGGTTATGGTTTTGGTGATGTTTTCGTCGATTTATTAATTAACGATTTCTTATTATTTAAATCAATTTAAATAAAAAGAGAAACACTTTTTAATTATAAAATTAATAAAAGTTTAAAACATATTCACAAAAGTGGAGAAGAATTGACTCGATTTTAAAGCTTTGAATAAATATTAATCTGAGATCTATTGAGAAAAATGATATTTTGATGAGTTGTTGGTCAGCGCTGACAGACCACACATTCCCTCAACTCGTGAGTGAGATCTCAGAGATGGTTGGTCTTGATCGGCGCACATAGTATTTCCATGGATTGGTTGATATTTTTGCGTTCAGACTGTCAGTGCTGTTGACTGACTCGCACTGTAAGCCAAGTCAGAGGCAAACAGTAGTGTAAACGAGAAAGAGTTACCGGATTCAAGTGATTCAAACGATTGCAATCATTGGAAAGCACTTAAAACGGGTCAAACTTATTGTTAAATTCACTGAACAGTATAGAAGAGAACTGAGAGAACAGTTACAGTAACTGCAAGAACAGCCACAACTGCCAGAGCCTGTTATGAGTTCTGGTCCAACACTCTTATTATTAGGCGAATAATAACTGTAACTCAAGAGCTGACGAGTTGTAGTCAGTTGTAGTCTTTGAACACTATCTTAAGCACCGATAGCTCAGCAAAAGTTGAGCAAAATTTTGTGCAACGATTCACACGATTGGCTGTTGAGCCCTTTCCACTGATTTTGCATCAAAACTAAAATAAATGAGAGATTTCTTTAAAGAAAATCAATTTTTGAATAAACTTTAAGAACATTTCACAAACAAAGTCAGAACACAATTAAAATACTTTTGAGGAATGCTTTTCCAACACTTGACTGAGCGCTCCAACACTCAAATGAATATATTATTCACTATAAGTCTATGTGTGTCAGTGAAAGTGGCACTACGTTTGTGTTAAGGCCTTTATTAATAGCCAGGAACTGTTCAAAACTGTTCTAAACTTTTCACCAACTATTTTATGATCACTCAAATTGAAAATTTACTCAAAACAAAAACAAAGACAAAATTTACACAAAATTTAATGACATTTCACTTAAAGCCAAAACAAATTAATTTGAATTT
>JAQIXD010001235.1:0-16508 GCA_034699985.1 Minunthozetes semirufus
CTCTCTCTCTCTCTCTCTCTCTCTCTCCCCTCTCTCCCCTCTCCTCTCCTCTCCTCTCCTCTCTCGACTCTGAAGAGTGCTTTTGACGTTTGTATGGCATAGAGTTTAGGAATGCATCGAATGATACATACAATTACTGGTATAGACTTTGAAGCAAATGTGCATCAATTGAATAATGAGTCTTCACTTTGATATCACTTTTTCTTTCGTCTATTATTTCAATAATTTCTTTGAGTCTGAACTCGGAATTGGAATTTCAGCGATAATTCTCTCCTTTTATAAGAAGTGATGAAATTTATTCCTCATTTCATGTTTTGTTTGGGAATTGTTATAAGAGATATATATTTGTATAAAAAAGGCTTTTAATATATTGGTTTAGAAAAATGTGATTTCCTTTTTTGATATCCAATTTCTATTTTAATTCAATTCTGAGTTTAGTATAGATTTAATACAAAATGAGGAAAAAAATATTCAAATTATTTTCAAATAAAGATATAATTAATTGTATTTTAAAAAGTGATCGAATACTCTTTAAATAAATAACCTTTCTCTATTATTATCAGGTCATTCTTTGTATTTATTCTTTATCAATAATCACCTTGGTGGTGGTGCTGGTGCCTGAACACTGTTATTAGAGTAATCGGAAATCGAAGGCTGTTTGAACAGGTCTTATGTTTTTTGCTTTAAAAATATCGTCACATAGAAGATAGAAAAGTGGGTCAGGTGTGTGTGATTTATCATTGAGAAGGAGACACATATTTCTAATTACCTCTTTTTCTTCAGATTATGAAATTTTTTCCCAATTTTTACTCCAAAACCAAAACTTTTAAATCAATACATAAATACATTTTATTAAACTTTTAAAATGGTTTTTCTAAACGAAGCAATTTGTGCGACACTTTACTATAATATCCTACTGTTTCCACCCATGCCTTCATTTTGGAGGACTTGTATGCAAATTAGAATTGATTTCCGTATTTCCAAATCTATTGGTTTAAAGAAGTGGTGTTTTGTTCAGAGTTTTATTGATTCCAATGTTTGTTCACTCGAACCAAAACGACACTAATTTTTATGAATGTCTGAACAGAATTGAACGCTCAGTCGGCGCTCAGTCAAACAAAAACCACAATTTATTAGAGAATACGAGAATTACTGACAAAATGAGAATTTAATGATTTAAGTCTTGGGATTCGGTTCCATAATTATTATAGACTTTGTAAGACACTCACCAATAATTCTATCCTTAATTATCTCAAACATAATATTTGTTCAGAAATGCATTCATAATTCAAACTCGAGATCTGTTTTTGATGGCATCCTATTCTTGTAGAATTGAATTCGTTGGGAATTAAGTCAAATAAAAATTAGCAAGATCAAAATGTACTTATTTTGCGAAAACTTGCTTTTTTTGTGGCCAAAATTGATTCAATTATATATTGTTTGGTTGTTTTGGTGAATATATCAAATAAAATGGGAAATAAAAGTCATATTTTATATTCTATGTGTGAATAATGAAAAATTGTTGCCAACGAATAATTCGAGTGCAAAATAACGACTCAAAGAATAGTAGAAAAGAATATTTATTGCAAAACCTGTGCCGATATGTGAGACGAGAAACCAATCGGATGTGCGTTTGAGGCGGAAAAGCCAGAGGTGGCCAACCATTGACTCTTTGAACGATATTTGAGAAAAAATTTTGACAAAAATCACATAAATTTTATGTTTTCCGGAAATGAGTCATATTTTTGGGCTAAAAGTGGTAAACAAAAGAGTTATTCCGAAACGACTGCTTTAGATCTTAAGAAGATTTGTTGTGTAACTATTGGGTTGACCAAGAAGTGGGAGCTCAAGAATTACAAGGGGTTCTGTCACAAGCATTTGTAGTGATCCCCCATAAGTGTTGTCATCTCTGTTGACATTCTTGGGGTTCTTCTACTTCTTCCTCTTCTTCTTATTGTTTGCAATGTTTTTATTATAGTTTGTTATGTGTTATACTATTCTATGTATGGTTTGAGATGTTTTTGGTATATAATATGTAAGTCTTATTCCTATTCCGAGTATTTTCAATGAAACCTGAATTTTATTTATTCGCTATAAAAAGTAATTCAACCGTTATTTTGTAAAACATTCTTTTCTATGCCATCAGCACAAGTATAAGACAGCACAGGCTAATAGTTTCATAGGCTTATAGACTATTGTGAGCCCTATTTCTTGTATCGTATATGTGTTCGCCTGAGATATGGGATGAAAACAATTTTTGGAGCGTTTGCTTAGATATGAGTTATGGTTGGCTCTGATTTCGAGTAATAGCTTTCTTATTGCTTTAATATGATCTCCTGAGGAGTTTTACTCGTCATATATTTGGCTTTTGCCATAAACCGCCCAAACAATTGATATTAGAAGATATGATAGGCTTTTAGTGGCCGACAGGACTCAACATTTTTATGTTTTATGTTTTGCAAGATTATTATTACGGTTCTCATATCGCAAACATTGGTCTTTCAACTGATTCATTATTATTTAGATATATTATGTAATAAATAATGAATACATAGAATATATTGAAAATATCAACTCCTTTGATAACTAATACTGATATTCTTTCCCCTTATTTTGGACAGGTGCATTCTTAGTGCCATATTTATTATGTTTGATTTTGGCCGGAATTCCGACATTCTTCCTGGAGGCGTCTCTCGGCCAGTTTCTTGGCATCGGAGGCATTGGTGTTTGGAAAATATGTCCAATTTTCAAAGGTTTGTGCAATTTATTTGATCCGATACGCGATTGCAAACCAAAATCTATATCTCATATCAATTGAATAGTTTTTTGATAACCAAAAGAGTAATTTCCTGTCTTTCCTGACTGTCTTCAACTGATTGTACGACTCGTTTCCCCGAATTATCGATCGATAGTTGAGTTATATTTCGACAAAAAAATTGAAATCACATAAAACTTTTGGATGTATTGCAACCAATGTTTATTGAATTACTGACAAATCGGTTAAACTATTGTTCACTCGAATGAAAGAGTAGACCAACTCTAACAACAAATGGATGGAAATAATCAAAATTGAAATTCAAAAATACATTAATCTTATTAAATGATCGCTTAATGTTTGCATTTAACAAAACCATTCCTTTGTTCGCCTGTTCTCCCATTCAGTCCTAAATATATCGAATAATTTATATTAATATTTCATGCATTTGTTGACTTTGAGTTAAATGAACAAGATATTGATCTTGAAAATCTAAACATTTTATTTGCTTAAACTCAAACCGCATCAATGGCCGAATAACCTTGTTTATTTTGTCTTGTTTTTCTTCTGTTTTAACCTAGATTATTGCTAAGTCTGATAAAAGCACTTTTCCTTAAACTAAATAAAACAAAATAAATGTTTAATTTTGAATAAAATGTTTTAAAATTTTGAAAATTTATATTCAATTAGAAGAGTATTTAAACGAAATTTTTGAGACAAATTCCGTTGGACTGGAATGACATGATTTGAGTGAGTGATCACTAAAAGTGAGGAACAGATTAATGAAGTTTTATCAGAGTCTCTTAAAATAGGATTTCGTCGAAGTCTTAATTATTGCTAATTATTTGACGACTTTTTGAATTGAAGTCAAACTCTTATACTTTACTAACGACTCGAAAGAGAATTTCAAGAATTCATTGAATGAGTTGAGAGACAAACGGAACCCTCGGATAGTAATTATAGAAGAACCGACTCATAGACTATTTTTTTAACGACAGTTCCTCTGAAAACTCAATCCTTAAGTCTTTTCATTTCATTTCGATTTTTTCTTCAAAACTCTCTAAGAATTCTCTGGAAGTGATGTTTCAATTGAACACAACTTATATAAACCGACACATTTTATAAACTCTTTTTTCAATTCTCTATAAAAATGAAATTCTTTTAGTTTTTTGTCAGTTTTGTTATGTTTTCGATTCGTTTATATTTTTGCAATAAAAACAACATATAATTGCTTTTAGATTCAAAATACTGAAACGAACATTATATATATTTTACCTAGTTATACTCAATTAATTAATTGAGAGTGATTCTTACTTTTGTAATTGGACTTTTGCCAAACAAATAATGAACTTCTATTTCTTATTCTTGTTTTCTAAAAATATTTGTTGATCCCATTTTTCTTCAAAAAGAAAATTTATCTTGCTATTTTTAATATGATGTGTGGGACACCCATATATCAGGTCTCGATTCACCTATTAGTCGCAAATTTAACCTAATGTCAGGTCTTTTAAACGCCTATCACTTTACTAAAAATAGTTGAAACAAATCTCATTAAATGAAAAGAATTATTTGGAAATGAGTACTGCTTTAACCATTAAAAATCAGGGATTATCAAGATCAATTTTAGAACAGATGTCCTTTAATTACTTTGAGCAAAAGGTGATTCAACAAAATTAACTTTTATAGATAATACGCTTAAATTAATTCTTACTTTTGCTCATAAGTTATCGAAAATAAAAGAAAAACTAATTTAATCTTAATTTTGAAATTTTCGAAATGAGAGAGACTGTGCCCACTCCTTCCTTTTCTGACTCCCATTTAAAAAGTTCAATGTTTACGCTTTGAGTATACTTTTAGTTGAAAAATAAGACAATTATTTCTTACATTAAGTATTGTATTGGATTCAAACGGAAACTAATTCGAGGCATTCATTTGAGTTAAAATAATGACTTCATTGAACCCAATCTTAGCAAAAGATGTCTACAAATGATATAAAAACGCATTTAATCTGTAGTAATTGGGTCTGTGTTGCAACTTGCTTAATTATTTCGTATATTCATGTCTTTATTAATGATTCTTATATTTAAACAAATCTGGAAAATGTCTTTTTATTATTTCTAATTTAATTATAAGAGGCTTTTCTTTTAAATAGATTATTCTTTTTATTAGATTTCATGCTTCAAATGTTCAAATAATTTAATTTAAATAGTTTTTGAGTTTTATTTTATTTTTCTTTCAAATCAAATGCTTTTTATATGTTTGAGGAAAGCGAGAGACACATGTATTGCAGGAAAATGTGATTCGGGGGTCGACTGAAAAGCTCATCATAATTTCAAATAGAAATGCAAATTGTATTGAATTTTCAGTTTTCTTTAACAATTTATGGCTCAACTAATTATTATTACAATATTCTGATAGAGATTTCAATATTTCAAAAACTAATGATTAAATTAATTGAACGAAAAATTTTCAAATCGAAAGCAATTTAAACGATAAGAGAAATCATTAATTCTTTTGCTCAGAATATTTTCAAAGTTATGGTCATTTCATGAGCTCATTGCATATGTGGACATATTTTAGAGCACTGGCCATAAGTGACAGCTTAAAAGAGCCAACAAATGATTAATGTCTCCGATCTGTTCAACACTTTCGCCTCTCTATCCAAAGATTATATAAAAATTAATATTTTTTAACACAAATATATTCAGAGCTAATACTTGTATATTATATAAAACGCATATATAAAAGGCGAACAGCTTTTAAAATATCGACATTTCTCTAATTTTTGCTGATTTTTAACTTTTTGTTCAAAAAAAATATCAATGAATAAGCATTTTGTATAAAACTCTTGTTATGAATTGAATTTTTATATCAAATGCAAACAATTTTAGTTCACTTTTTTGAAAGTACTCTTCAAATAAAGGCATAAAATATTGATTCAAATATAAGAGATTCTCTGAGAAAACGATTTTACAAATTTATCTTCTATTTAATAATGTTTTTCAACAGAACATAAATGTTATATAGGTGAATAGGTGATAATAGAAGATTAAATGACCAAGATGAAATGCATCATCAAATATTAGTAAATTCGAGCTCTTCTTTTGATTATCCCTTTGAGACCCATTATTATTGTTTTTTTATGGACTGAGTTTTTTCGTTAAGATTTGTTGAGTTATTGGCAAACATTGAGATATTGAATGAAATGCTTTTCTTTTGTTTTTGAATCAAAAATGAATGATTGAGTGCTATTTTTTGGAAATGTCTGACCTATCTATAGGCTATCCATAAGTGTTGGATTAGACTTCTTGTAGTCCTTTTCCATCGAGACTTACACAACAACTATTGGGTCAGTGATTGATTTGCTTTCGCTTTTTTTGCAAATCTCGGTAATATATACGGTGTATACCTGGCTATTCTCAACAAATATCTAGAGATTGTTTAATCAAAGTGTCAATACATGATAGCGTATATCATGATTGTCATCTTCACGTATTAATCAAAGCGTTGTTTCTTTTGTTTTGTGGTAAAAACACGAATAAATATTTCTTGTTTTGATTTTATTCAAAAAACTTGTCTTATGTTTAAAGAAGGCTAAAAATCAAACGAAAATTTTAATTAAATAAAGTAACTTGATTACTAACCATTGATTACTAACATTATGTTTTTGCACTTAAATATGAGATATAGAGAGAAATAATGAACATTTTATTAAATTTTATTGACATTAATCCAATTTCAGGGGTTGGTTATGCCGCTGCAGTTATGGCATTCTGGTTGAACGTGTACTACATAGTGGTGCTGTCCTGGGCCCTTTATTATTTGTACCATTCCATCAATTGGGACGTTCCCTGGAGAGGTTGTAACAACGCCTGGAACTCATTAAATTGCAAGTCGGAGTACGACTTAGCAGCTTCAGAACGCGAGTGCTTTATCAGAATGGGATCTCAGCACAGCATGTGTCGGGTCAATTCAACTATGTTCAAGAGTCCAGTCACAGAATACTGGGAGTGAGTCATCCATTCCTGGTATATGTCCTAAATTTACTGATACTTCTTCTCTAGAAAGAATGTCCTGCAAAGGACCGATGGGATGGGGTTACTGGGAGGAGTGCGATGGCCACTAGCATTCACACTATTCCTAGCCTGGATAGCCTGTTATTTTGCCATTTGGAAAGGTGTCAAATGGACAGGAAAGGTATGTATTATTCTGATCTTTAATAAAAAGAATTACAAAAATCGACAGTATTTTCAATAACGATTCAATGGTTTTGAAATAAAACATAAATAATAGCAGAAATTGTATTTAATGTTAAGCCATTAAATTGGTTTCAAATGGTACCAATAATCGACTATTAATTTATCAGTTAATCATGGTCAATATGGCCAACATCTATTCCGAACATTAATAATATATGAGAGAATGGATTAAACAAAATTTCCGAATTAATTCTTGTTTTGAATTTAAATCTTTTCTTTAATTTGTAAAAATTTTGACAAAAGTGTCGCTTATATCGAAAAATATCGAAATTTTGAGAATTTGTAGGAAAAGAATGCAATTTATTTGAAGACTGAATAGAATTGAAGAGAAAATTTCCAACACTTTTGATGTGAAAAATTCTGATTAAAATAACAATAGATTTAAAAATAAAGTATTAATTAGTTTTATACATGAATTGCTTCAGTTTGTAATAGACTCGAAGGAACAGAAGGCAAACGAATAGAAGTGAACAGAACTTTGCAAATGGTTTAAGTGTTTAGTAGTTTAACTCACAATTCATTACTTATTCATTAATTTTGGAGATAAAAGTATTTTTGGATTGAATTCCAAATTCATTTCCACAGACTTAACAAAGAGTGAGGAAAGACATGAAGACATAAAATTGCAATTTTCGAATTCGTTAACAATAATTAGTGATAATGATAGTGAACAGAACAAGATGAACAACAGATAAGTTAGTTAGTAATCACTGATTACTGATTTGAATAATTTTCTATTCAAATCTCTATTCGCTGAACAAAAAACAATGATTGAAATCAATTCAAATGTAATCTTAAAAGAAATCAAATGGAATCGAATGAAAGAACAAACAATTGACAGAAATTTTTATGAAAACCTTATAAATAAAGATTTACTCAAAAGATATTGTATTTAATGAGAATATTATTTTGACAGATCGTATATTTCACAGCTATCTTCCCATATGTTTGTCTTATTATTCTGCTGTTCCGCGGTATTACACTTCCCGGCGCTTGGGATGGAATTATGTATTATTTGACGCCAAAACTCGATCGATTGGGTGATTCTCAAGTAATGTTCCTCTCATTGAAATTGATTGCCTCTACACAACATCCCATAAAAAACAAATACATTGAAAATTAATTTGAAATTATGTTATTCCCTTTCCTTACCATTGATTACAAAATAAGTTATTTTCTTGTTTTTTTTTTGTGGAAAACCATTACTTTTAACCGAAAATAGTTCAGTAGTTTTGGTCATTCATTAAATCAATTAAAGTAAAAGCATTTCAATTGGACAGGTCTGGAGCGATGCGGCCACACAGATATTCTTCTCATATGGTCTCGGATTAGGCGCTTGGATAGCATTAGGCAGTTATAATAAATATCATCATAACGTTCACAGGTATGTGCCATTCAAACACTGAGACACCGCTCAGCCTTTACTTTGCATTTGCAAAGAAATGATATCTCGTCTGAAACATATAATATCCTCTCCTATCCAGGGATTCGTTAATAATCTCGTGTATAAACAGCGGAACCTCAATATTTGCTGGATTTGTAGTCTTCAGTATCGTTGGATTTATGGCTAAAGAACAGAATAAGCCAGTGGAACAGGTGGCTGTTTCTGGTATGTATCAGATCCACAAACTATTTTAATTATATAAATTCTTTTCCAAATAACAACAAACAAAGAATCTTTAGAATAGGGCTCTTCAGTAGATTCAGTGGATCCACAATTCCTAGAATTTTGATATATTATGTAATTGATATGTTTTTCGCATTAAATTCAGACAAAACTTATCCAAGAATTTAATATTCAATGGAATTCGGATTCATTTGTATTTCAATTTGTATTTCAATAGTATTTTCACAAATCGTTTGACAATAAGTGAAAACGAGTGCCAATCATATGATATGTTTGTCTTAATTGCTATTTTGTTTGATGTAAAGGATCGGGTTTGGCATTTCTGGCATATCCATCAGCAACACTACAACTACCGATATCTCCGATGTGGGCCATCCTCTTCTTTTCGATGATCATAATGTTAGGGCTGGACAGTCAAGTAAGTCATGTCTCATGTGATTACATGTATATAATTATATTGAGTGCAAAAGCCTTTCTCGTTATGTTTGGTTTGGAGTAACCCAGAGCTCAATAAATTGAATTACAAATATTGTCATCTCTTTTATGGTTAGTTCTGCACAATGGAGGGCTTCTTCACAGCAGTGATCGATGAGTGGCCGACTCTTCTTCGTCCGCATAAAGAGCTGTTCATATTATTCGTTTGCATTTTATCGTATTTAATTGGACTCATATTTGTTGTCGAAGTCAGTGATTGAATCACTCATTGAATACCACTTTTAATACAACTTTTTTCTGAACTTATATTTCATTTTTGACGATAACTGCAATCGATTTGTAACAAAAGGGCGGAATATATTGGTTCGAGTTATTCAATGAATACGCTGCGTCTGGCTTTGCGCTCCTGTATCTCGTATTCTTCGAAGTCATAGCCATTTCCTGGTCTTATGGTTGGAATACTTTTATTATTCATTTCTACTATTTTTCGTTTCGTTGCGAATATCGATCTGAATATGCAATTTGTTTGAATGACAGGAGTCAGTAGATATTACTCAAACCTTAGCGATATGCTGGGCCATAGTGTCTGCGGATGGTGGAAGCTCTGCTGGTTCTTTTTCACCCCTGCCGTCTGTTTTGTAAGTATTCATCAGAATCTATACTTCAATATCTATATAAAGTCTATCAAAATGAGATCCAAAGAAAAGAAATCAATACATTTTAAATTTGTTTTTGATTCTATCATTTTAGTAGTAAGTATCATTCTATCATGGTAGTAGGGTAGGGCAGGGTATAGTAGTATTGCTAGTATGGGTAGCATTGATTAGTATTTATCAAAGAGCCATTTGTTAACTGTTCCTCCTATTAATCTTAGAGTAGCACAGAATTGGGTCATCAGTAAAGAATATTGTGCTTATAATTGATTTATTTAATGCTTTAGGGAGTGTTCATCTTTAGTCTGGTGCAGTACCAGCCTCTAAAATATATGGACTATGAATACCCATGGTGGGGCGAAATGATCGGCTGGTCCTTAGCGCTGTCATCAATGCTCTGCATTCCTGGTTATGCCGTTTATATATATTTGAACACAACCGGAGATTTCTCTGAAGTAAGTAATTATCAATTGCTTTGAATTATATGACAATTATTTAAAGCAATTCAATGACTCAACGAATGACTCAACTATTTATTCACTCGTTTTGTAGAAAATGAAAGCACTTTTCAGACCAGACATGAGTGATATCGAAGCAGAGATAAGGCAGAGAGTGCTCAAAGAGTCGGGTCTGACAACAGTGACACCCGTCTAACGATGGCTAACATATAATTTTTTTGGTATATTATGTTAAATACACTTATAATCTGTGAGAAGTCGTTTCGTAAAAGGCGTGAAAAGTTATGCCATAACTGCAGCACAACATAACACCAGTTATTATAGAGGCTTAAGAAATACTAAAACTAATCGAAACTTAGAGCTCTTTTTTGGCTTCCAGTTCGGTGTTGGAGACAACTCTCAACACAACAATCGTAACAAACAAATGATATATTAATGTTATAACAAAACAAAAATATATATGATTTTTACCATAAAATTCTATATATACAAAAACATACAACAAAATGGTATATATGGTTATTACCAATGTTAGGGAACCACCAGAATAACAGAATATAAGAATCACTACATTAGCAGAAGAGCCGAACCGAACATAATGTTAATGCAAATGCAGTTTAAAGTCTTCCAAACAAAACAAAACTAATTTGTAATTCTCTTCTAATGTAAACTAATCTTCAAAAACACTCTACAAAAACAATTGGATTCTCTCTTTAATTGAATTGTTTTTTGGTTTGTTTTTTCGATCAAATCAATCGACTTATATATTATAAATATATTTAATATCTATTGATTGCCTTTTTCTGGTTATTAAGTCTTATATTTCGACAAATAGAGTATATATTAACGAAATATTTGATTATTAATTATAATAAAAGTTGTAATAATTGTTTTGACTGTAATTATTGTTTATAATTACAATCAAAACCATAGGTTATTATAACGAAGAAAAATACTGTAATAGAGAATTGAAACAAAATTAGTTAAATAATCATATAATGAGACAAAACAAAGTGTTTAAAGTTGTTGATTGAATAGGGCTTCCAAAACAAATCACACATTGAATTTCACTCTCAATTTTAAAACAATTATTATTACGATTATAAATTGATCATGGTCATTTAATGCTATAATTGATGAAACAATTTTCATTAGAATTTTTAAGTTTCATATATTATATAAATCTATTTGAGTAAAGAGAAAATGATATGACATTACAATCCATTACTAAGTCTACTAAAATCTGCTCATTAATTGTTTTAATATCAAGAATATATCAAACCTTAACTTAAATACTGTTTTCCCATTCGCTTCTGTTGAGAAGAGCAAAATGATCATGAACAAAATGAAACACATTAACACATTTGAACAAGATTCATTCAATTTGTGATTATTATCATTAATACTAAATATATATCCTTTAAAGGCCTAATTGTTAATTATCTACAAGTTGTGCTTCACCTTGAACAAAAAAAATATTATGAAAAAAAAACAAAAAAAATCACTCATTGAAATGCAAGATGAAAACTGATGTAATCCTGTCTTCCAAATCAATTTCACTCTTAAAACTTGAACTCGTTTTGTATTTCTAGAGTTTATTTCGATTATTACTATAAATGAAAAATGAAATAACGTTTAGTTAAATATTTAATCAGTGGTGTCGAAGACGGTACTAACAAAATTACCCCATCATACAGTGAAAAAAACCAAGAATTCCCAAAAATAGCCGCGAAGCATTTTTCAGAAAATTCAGAAAAATTAGCAAAATATTGATTTTAAAGAAAATAAAACATAATTAATAAAAAATTAGAGTAATTAAACGTAATTAGAATCATTATGTCTTATTTCTAAATTAATTTGACGATTATATAATTTTCTATAAAATCAAGAACAAAATGTTCATTACTTTTATTGCCCTCTTAGGACCAAAAATCAACCTAACCTTCGACACCACTGATATATAATCTATAAATATATAAATATTATATATAAAAATATACACTGATATACAATTATATTATTATTAATTATTATTCGAATTAAATATCATTTAAAATCTGAGCCAAAAACCAAAGCTCTTCTCTCTATCTATTTCTCGGTATTAAATGTAAAAAACATTCCTTTGGAGAAAACACTTTTGATTTAAGGCATAAATACATTGAATTTTCGTGACATTAATTATCAAAATATATAATCTATGAAAATGTTCTTCTTTTGTAAAGAAACTTCTCTTTCAAACTTTGATAGCGGTTTTGATTTTGTCAATTGAGACGACTTTTTATTTGTTTTGACAAAAAAAATCACATAATTCTTGTAATTACTATTAAGTTGTTTAAGAAATTAATAAATAAATAAAAACGAGTTGATTTAACCATGTTTCAAATTATTTTAAATTATCGATTTTTGTTGTAGAAATCATATTCGGTTATTATATATCTATGTTTATATAACTATAGAATATTCCTCTGCATTGAAATCTAATGCATTTTATTTGAGATCGAATTTCAAATAATTTCAAATCAAAATTCAGGATAATTTTGATTCTGATATTCCATATTCCGGATCACTTTAAAAATATTAATATTTAGTCTCTGGTTATTTGAGTTGTGTTTGTATTGGATAAAAGCGATGAGTTGTTGTATATAGCGGTGAAATTCGAGACGATGTAAGTCGACCTCCAGTAGAGACAAAATTACTCAATATATCTGATTCTAATCGATTAACATTTGTACTGTATTCCAAAGATCACCAAGATCAACGACTTGCTCTCTATGTTATACCATTGACCTTACTATTGGGACATAAACTAATTAGCAAGAAGATATTTTATTGGACAAGATATCAGATATCTTCGTTGATTTTAATCGTATTTTCTTTTTGGTTATTCATAAAACCTCTCCGATTAGTTTCAAAGAGAATTAGATTTTCCTAAGAATTCGTAAAATTATTGCTTGAAATGTGAATATATGAATATTTGACTACAAATTCACTCATCTTATTCTGAGTAATTACACGAACATTGAGTGACATAAGCATGCTGCATTTAAATCTGTAGATTTGCATATATTTTCTCTTGACTACACGTTATCGGAAACATTTAATTAAAATACTCGACATTCAAATTATTGATTCAAAATTGTTTGTAAACTTGAGTTTCTTTTAATAGATCTAAATATTGATTGATTTAATTGCTTTTTGATTGCCTTTTGATTGCTTTCAAATCTATTTCTAAATAAATGCACTAAAATGTGTTTATTATTCTTTTGATTGAAAGCAAATATTAAAAACTTTTTCATTGGTTTTGATAACAAATGAGAATAATATGAGAAACAAAGTCAATGTTTGAATATAAAGTAGAGTTGAATTACTTCTCTGGTTTTGTACGTAACCCAGAATCCATTGGAGACGTTGATGGGTGACTTTGTTGTTTTTTTCTCTCAAAAAGTTCTAAGTTCAAACATTTTCTGTCGCCTGGAGTTCATTAAAGTGTAATTAAAATTAACATATCTTTGAAATAATAAGAGATATGGTCTGTGCTATCAAACCGACAATTATTTGAGAATTTAATCGGAATATTAATATTCTGGTAAAAACTGAACTCATTTGAAGGTCGAGGTAAGAATTGTGCTCAGAATCAATTATAAAACCCATAAATTGTTTTTAAAATCAATTGATTGCGAAGTTTTAAATTAATTCACGCCAGGAATAAATGTTTATTAAATATTTGAGTAATAAATTGTAAGACACATTACATAATAAATATCAAAGGTATTGGGAGTACAGAGGTTTCCAAAAATGACATTTTCAACAAAAGTTTATTAATAACGAGAAGATAATGACATTTTCTAATGCAATCCAATATTTCTCAATTTACTTATTACTTAATTAAATAAAACAAATTTCTCTTATTTTTTATATATGTCGTCAAAAAACGCTATCAATTGTGGGAAAAATGTATTTTCGATTATATGATAACATTAGCGACGGTTACCCTATTATACCGCATATATACAGGTATAAGATCTATATGTTTTTGTCTCATATTTTAATCCAATCGATTTGAAAGCACTCGAATTATTGTTAAACCGTTTCATTACATTTACTCATAGATTCGTTTAATAACAGTAAACATCAAATATTTAAACGTATTATTTATGGCATTTATAGCGCTACACAACTAATAAACTTTTTGTCGTTATGTTTAATATAAGTCAAACAAAATATGAACTGAAAGCTAAACATCGCAAGAGTCGGTAGGTTTGCTAGAGTTGGCAGGTGTTGGTCTATTACATAGTTTAGTCACTCAGACGATCGCCAGCCGTTACCACGAAATAGATATCAAACTTTCGGATCAATTCGTACTCTATTTTAGGGAACTTAATATGTATTCACACAATTAGTTATCATTTCATTCCGGATATAATGTTATCTACTATTATCTCAAACACTGGTCTCGGCTCAGATCAGCAACAATCAGACTTGTTTTACAGTTCACCTATAACCTATTTGATATCAACTATCCTACTGGGTTTGGCCACTCTGTTGGCCATTCCGGGAAATATTCTGGTGATTTTCGTAGTTCTAAAAACACCACTTCTTCGCTCTAAAGCAGTGAATCTACTAATAGTGAACTTATGTGTAATAGACTTGATATCGACGTGGATTGATATACCATTGATGTGGACTATACTTGAGTTTAACCATAACCGTTCAAAAACTATAAAGTGGTTGTGCGAGTCTCAGATCTTCTTTCATGCGATCGCCAGCTCTGGACAAGCTCTCGCTTTTGTGTCCGTCGGTAATGTATTAATGACTTTGAACTTGAAGTTAGACCAAAGTCTAACTCTTTGATTGATTGCAAAATAGGTTACGAAAGGTATCACTCGATCGCAAACCCATTCGACAAAGAAAAGACTCGTTATATAACACATATTTGTATTGGATTTTGTTGGCTTTTGTCTCTCTTTATAGCTTTAATTGAGTTATTTTTAGGTAATTATTTGACATTTTCTCTCATTTGTTAATACGATTGCATAACTTCAAAGAATATCAAAGAATAGCAATAAACCAAATATTAGTCAATAAATGAGATAATAATTAATAAATTAATTTCGCAAAAAAGGCTGTCTTTGCAATAATTTTTGCGAAATAACGGACTTTTGATTAATTGAAATATTTATTTATTTGGCATTAGTTTTATGACACGAATTACATGTTTTATTTCAAATTCTTTTAATTGAATCACCAGTTAATGTGTGATCTGATTAGGATTCAGTTTTGATGGTATCATAAATTAATTACATAAAAATTATCTCTAATTATAGGAAACAATTGTATTTGACTTATATATTGCTGTTCTTTGAACTTTGAGAACTCCTAATGAACCGAAGATCAAAGTTTAATTGTTTATTTCAAAAGTTCCAGATACAATAACTTTTGAATTCTGCACGATGTCAAATCAATTAACCCAACATCGGGCCATGTCTTACATCATCGCACCATATGGTCTGATCTGTTTTATTCTGATCGCATTCTTCTATTCAAGAATTATATGGTTAGTGAGGAAACACTGCAAGACTACAAACACAACATTCAGGAGTACAGCCATCAGCAGTAGTGTCACAATGACGGTGCAACCGACTACTAACAATGCAACTGATCCGTCCACAGTCTCTGTTCAAACGCCGACATCAGATATGCCATCGATATACGGTGAGGTGTGTGTTATGGATACTAAGAACCGTTCAATAGGTCGGAGACGAGTGGAGGCCGAAACGGCCAAACGGTCCCTCTATGTTATCGCCTCATTTACTCTAATAGCTCTGCCGTATCCTCTATTAGTTTGTATCGAAAGAATAATAAATCCTCAAAACTTTAGTGAGATATATCAGTGGCAATATTGTGCACAAACTATGACTTCATTGTCTGCGGGACTAAATCCCCTCCTCTATGGTTTGGCGAATAAACAGTTCAGAACTGCTTTTTGTCGAATATGCAGAAAATATTACAAAAGATATAAAGATGGGGTACTTTTGCAATGATTTTAGTTTATATTAGAATTATATTATATTAAATGTATTTTTTCTATAATTTATATTAAAATGAGTTTTGAAAACAAATTCAGAATTTCTATAAAACAAAAATTTGGAGAATCTTTTCAGAAGATTATATAACATACTACAGTATAACTGCTCCGACTTAGGGGCGCACTCGACTATTAGCTAATACTTAGATTTATACTTATCTTGAGAGGGATGTCTCGTCTCTTAATAACCCTTTATTTAGCCAACGGGACCAGTCTTTAGGCCACAGAATCGTCTG
>JAQIXD010001236.1:0-16494 GCA_034699985.1 Minunthozetes semirufus
CTCTCTCTCTCTCTCTCATAGAGCCAGAGTGACTCTCCCCTTGTATCTCTCCCTAAGTGAGTTTCATTTAAACCGTTCCCAAAATGACAAGAATAGAGAGTTCACTGATGGAGATAGAATGGACGACAAGAGAATAGCTGCGCCTTTACCTGTCTTTAACTGCATTTTACTATCTTTAACACAAAGCTGGAGGGCTTTCATATTTAGTCAAACCTCTGAGTGAAAGCGCTTTAACGAACTTTAATGATAACTATTTGGAGGATAAATATTTCATTTGAAGTCGATATGACTTTCACTCAAATATTAGAATAATAGCGAAAAAAGCGAAGAAAAATGAGTGCCTTTTGTATCAGAAAAATGAGGTAAAACTCAATTCAATGAAAGACTGAGTCGAGAGTTCACTACAACTCTTATGACATTTATTTGGATGAAAAACATAAGACATGGAAAGTCTGAGTAAATCTGTCACTCATTACAGGAAGCATTTATTAGAACAGGAAAGCAATGCGTGATAAGTGAGGGATAGGCTAACCATAGGCTAAGATAGCATTTGTTTGAAATGATAAGTTTGTGTTTCTTAGCGACATTGATCTGCAACATCCAGAATAAAACGTCATTAATAACCTGATATGCGTTTGGGTGCGCCCGACTTATCGCTCGCAATGAATGGATTGTCTCTCATTGACCGCACGCACGCATACAATGAAATAAAAGACAACAAAATTAAAAGACGAACAGAACTGCATAGAATACCATAGAACAGAATAGCACAGAATAGCAGAGAACAGCACTAACACTAAATGAAACATCTTTTGCCATATTGACTGCGCCAATGATGTGATGCCTCACATAATACACTCTATGACACAATGCTTTACAACATCTGAACAGAGTTAGTGTTGGGTCTGACCTATAAAATAATATAACAACTGATGTAAAATTGATGAATAACTGACTCATTTTGTATTCATATATTGTTATATCAGTTATGCTGTTCTTTGAATTAAATGTTTAGCGAATGTGGCAAACATTGTATGCCATTCATTACAGTAGTGCACAACAGTACAGAACAGCATAAAACATCAAAACAGCACAGTATCGCTCAGCACAAAGATTATCATTTCAATTGCAATACGTGTTCTCCTATTTTGAATTCACATAAAACACAACTTAATTCTCATAAAAATTATTTTTTATGTCTTTTTGACAATCATTTGGTTCTTTGATTGTGAGAGTCTTTCCCTAAAAATATTATTAAGTCTCAAACCATGCGATACAAGACATACAAGAATTGCACAAAAATTACTTTATTTCGAAAATCTGATTGAAAATGTTTGAGCGCTCAGGACTAGTCACTCAATTCTCAATGAATACAAGATCTAAATCATTGTATTGGAATAGGGATAGGAAAAGGACACTAACTTTAACTTTAAGATCAAACAAAACCCAATATTAGTTGCCAGTACTGAATAGCACCGGTGATAGCACTGGTGGCAGAATAGCTTCAAAAACAGAAAAAAATGCATCATTTGAGCGATGATGATGATGAGCAAAGCTTGGCTGGTTTTGGTTGATATGGTACCAGGTATAACAGCACTGCCAGCGCTTTAATGTTTGTCTGTTGATGTGCAGGTGAGTCACGCATGGAAGCCAAATGATTTGGCAAATGGACAGCATCTCAGATATATATCAATACAGTGAATACAATCTGTTTTTATATCGAAATACATTCGAATGGATCGACAAAAAATTCAGCTCAAAGTTTGGCTCTGTTTAGCCCTCAGTATAATTAGAGCCACAAATCTTCTGCCATTAAATTACATGAATTGTTGAGAATAAGAGTCAACCGTATTGTCATGTATTGTCATATTGTCTATAAGTCACCACAAATGTTGAGTTTTTTGTTTTTCACTACATTATCGGTTTGCGGAAAATCTCAAGGTTTTGATTATACATTACTATTGTATTACTATTGCATTACTCGACAAATATAACATTCAATAATAGTCTCTCTCATAGAGAGAGAAAATCTCTCCACTCAATACTCTTTTAAAAGGAATAAGTTTTTACATAAAACGTTAAACACGTTTATCTGATTTAAGACAATAAATATGAGAAAAATTCTTACCTTTGGTTTAAGTGATAAATAATGTGAAGTAATGAACAGTAGATTCAAATAAAATGAATAAAAATGAGTCACAAAAATGTTTATAAAGTCTCTTATAAATGGAATTTGTTTTGAATGTAATGATACTCTTCGACGGTATGGAAAGAAAGAGCAGAACAACAACACAACGAGCACAGGGAGCAGAACGAGCACAACAACCTGTAGACACCCATAAATAATAGAACTGTCTCTAAGAGAAAAGTTTTCGGTATGAGTTGGTATAGCTTTTCTTCACTGGTATCTTAACAATCGTATGGCAAATCTAAGAGTAAAACATCCCATTCCCCTCTCACTCACTCTGGATTGGGCCTCATATTTGCTCTGCTCTGAACAGTTCTAAAATATGCTGTGCAGCACTTCTCTGCTACATTAGATTTGTGTTTGTCTCTGTTATGCTCTGTGCCATCACATCCAGTGGTGAGTGAGAGCACAGTCAAGTCTGTAGGGATTGGGCTGTGGTTGGCATTGCTTAAGGCGAAAAAAGGGATGACTTTGGAACACCTGAGTGAACATACGCAGGAAGAAAGCACTACAATCTCAAGTCATTACCACACTCTCGAACTTATGGATAGACTCAGTTCGGGAGCATTACGTGACGCACAGGCTGTGGATATGATGAGAACAGTATATATCTCTTTATATGATGAGTGCCATAACATGTGAGCCAAAGCAGGAAAACATATTTAGTGCATTTGCTGGAAGCAGATCTGGAATCCCTAGGAGCACAATACACGCAGGACATCCCAAGCGAGACGGATCAGAGGGCAAACACCCAAAATCAAGCACTAAGAAGCACTTCTTTATTGTCTTTTTGAGTCTCTCTCTCTTTCTCTCCAGAAATCATAGAGAAATCATAGCGAGCATCCAACCAGTGAAACGCCCGAAGGGAGGAACGGATCCATGAAAGCAGGCAAAGAGCAACCATACCACTCACCATAAGAGCATGATTTGAATTTCATCATATCATATCACCCACTATTAAAACTATTAGACTATAAGACTGTCAGCCCTATTAGACCGGTGTTGTCATTATGTAAAACTCGTAAAAAAGGTCCAAATTTCACAATTCCGTGATCTCTCACAAACTCTACTGCAATCAAATAGTCAGACAACAGTGCATCGCATGATAGCAATACTACTCACATCGCAATGCACTGCACACACGCATTAACCACTGCTCTGACAACTTTTCACATGAATACCAATTATTTGAAAATATCATTATCTCCAGTGATTTAGAGGATGTCTTCTCCACAATCAAAGAGAAGTTTCGGTTGAAAACAATGAAAGCAATGAATGGTCTCTTCAGTAGATTCTACTAATAGTTAATCCATTTGAAACTAACGATAAGGACTAACCTATCACTACATAAAAACATTCCCTCAAATAAATCCATAAATACCTGAACTTAGAAAAACTGTCGATTAGAGTAAACATTTTAAAAAATCAAAGTAAAGACAAATTGAATCCAAAACTAAATACATTTAAAGTATATTTAAAAGCTTTGATTTAAATCCACAGGACTTCCATCATTTCTATTTATTCTTTTATCGATAGTCAAAACCTGATTTAAATACTGTTCGTATAATTCAGAGTAATTTTCCAAACAATGAAAACACATTAAATATTCAACAAATTTATTCAGATGATAGAGAATCAGTTAAGTCTCTCATCCGAGAAGAAGTAAATCTCATAAATAACACGACATTTCATTTCCGGGCGAAACACTCATTAAAACTAAAAGGCGTACAGAAGTTATCAAATTATAAATAATTAGAAACCATTGCTCTTCTCTTCACTATATGTTCTCAACTCTTATAAACTCTTAAAGACTTTGAAATATATTCGAAAAAAAGGAAAAATTTCCTCAAAAATAAAATATACCTAAAAATGAATTGTCATAAAAGAGTAGAGAATTAATTTGAGAAAAAACTTATTCTGATTATGGATTGTAAGGCATGCGTAACAATAAGTGCACTTAACATAAGTTCATTATCTCCGATAGTCTATTAAAATATGAATCTATGATTTGTGAGCTATTTTCGTCGTTTTGTCATTTACTCGAACCTTTACTGTATGAGACTCTGAATGAGACTCAAAAGATCCGTCATTTTTACATAAAAATTATTATCTCTGGAAGTAATCTCTGGAAGTAATCAATTCTTTAAAATCGCTTTTAAATTATAGTAGACTTTGGGATGACTTCACTTAAATCTAACTGCAGGTAAAAAAACTAAACTTAGTCGTCGGTCGTGTGTGGAGACGATCTATCGATCCGCTGCCAAATAATAGATAAGCACTTCTTTTATTATCAAAAGCAATGCCTAACTATAAAGAATAGAAAAGAGTTATCTGTCGAACACTTGATTGCAGTTCAGTATTGAATGAAAAGCCGTTTTAATAATAATAATAATAATTTCGATAAAAATATAATTGTTTTAAAAGTTTGATTAAATGACAATAATATGCTCTTAGTTATAGAAAAGGTAAGGTAAGTGAAGGGGAACACACAGAGTGTAGAGCAGGTGGGAAACGGCACTCATTTTAAGTCTTAGTCCAACAGATACATTAAGGGTAGTGTTAAGAAAGGAGACTATCCCTGCGATCCCTACTCTATCCCTACTATCCCTAACCTGTCAGACAATGAAAATTGAAGGGAAACGGGATGGAATCTAATATGCTATATATGTGTTGCACTCTCCGCATCCTACACATAAAGCAGTTGGGGACGGGATGTTATGTTATTTGCTCTTCAGTGGCTTAGAGCAACTTTGGTAGTGGCACTGGTAGTTGAGCAGAGTTGCAGAGTTGCAGCGCTATTTTATGCTGTATGGCAGAACTGCCTGTTGAATTCCTGACATGCATCTGCTCACTATGTGCTCTCTATGGCGGTGGTGGTAGTGGTGGTGCAGTGCACAGACATACAGAAAGAGAAAGAGCCAAAGAGATCGTGAATTTGCACATAAAATACTTTTGATGAATATTCTAAGAGTTGCCAAAAGAGGCAAAAGTTTATTCTCTGCAATAGATGTGCACTGAATTGCCTGACAATTGCCTGAAAGCCTGTTTCGCTCTATCATTGTGTCTAACATTTTCTGTAAGTCATTCCATTCAAAGATGTTTTGTATTAAATGAAATATTGGTTCAACCAATACATCCACTAATAGATCCAATCAAACACTGACTCAATACACTCACAACTTATTACTAATCAGACATAAAAAGCAAAATAGGAAAACACTTGCAAAACAGTTCCACTCCACGCAAATATGGTATACCTTCCCTTTCATAGCAGGATCCTATCCTATGCCATATTACACAATTACCTTAAACCATCTCTGCATTCATTAATGAATATATTAAGACATTGTTTTAGTCTTTATTCGCTTTCTATTCGATAAAAACAAAAGTTTTTGAATACAAACAATAGATATGAAGAACTATTGGATCCGATAAAAGCAATTGTCTGTCAATAGAGTCATACAAATGAATACAAAATTAATTAAAGAAGAAGAAGAAGAAGAAATTGAAATTCATAGGTATGAAAGAGTATAGTCAAGTGGTGAACAAGAAGTAGGTTAATGACTCAGATGAAGAGCACTATCGAAATGTTGGGCCCAAAAGGCAGAGCCAGTATTAGTTGTCCCAAATTCAGTGCAACTGAGAATACAAAAAGAGTGACTCCAAGACTCAATTCAATCCTTGTTTGTCAACTAAAACAATGAGCCGACAGTGAAATCATGAAAATCATTAAACACTTAAATTGCTATCATTATTATTATGCAAAAAATGGTTCGGGAGGTGGAAGTGTAGGCATCACCTAAATGTGCGCTTTATTCGCTTTCTTATTAGGATTACTCCTCAGGTGATTCAGTGCACATCGATTGAGGTCATGAGATGTAAAGGATATGACGGCTTTTAAGACAAAAAAAAATTAAACTCTCTTCAGATGAAAGAAAGCGAGGTTTGTATTCATGAATATAAACTGGATATACGCCCAGTACTAAGAGTACAGAATGATGTGTCGCAACTGTAATGATATGAGAATACAAACTGGAAAGCAATGAATGCTAGTCGTAGTCCACCTAAAGAGGACATCCGAATGAGTCGCTCTGATAATGATAAGACCCACACAATGACTCTCACAACTAATGTAAATAATAGTCAATAAAAGTACTTATGGTATGGATGTGTTGGATGTGATAATGCAATCTATAAGATGGAAACAGAGCACAGGCACAGAGCAGGCGCTCGTTTGCAATTCAATTCATTGCAATTGGAATCTCGTTTCGTTCATTCGAGTCGTTATATGGGCTCTATTGGCACAAACATACAATTCAAGTCCCATTTGGCTATAGTGGTATCGGTGGGGAACCTCATCATCTGTGCACTTTTAGAGAGCCACTCAATTGGTGTATGAGTGCCCCTCCGAGCAACAGTTCAACATTTGCCCGGATTGCTCCCATAGAAACATATCTCATCCGAAGATAAAGGCATAGCAATGAGTTCGCACAGCATAGCATAGCATAGCATTACAAGTGTTGCTCGCATTTAATAGCTGTAGAGCTCCTGTAAAAGACTGAATTCCTTTACTAAAGGCATCAAAAAAAAATATGATATTCACAGCACTCATATCATCATTGGAGTGACGCTGTAATAAAACAGAGGCGTATTATATATAAAAACTTTTTGTTTGTTGATTCCAATGAATCGAAAAGATAATACACTTGCAGTTAGAGCTATGAAGTGCTTCTATGAGAGTGTATATCACTAACGCAGTTGGCACTGAAGGACGACTCAGGCTCTCAAAGTGACCTTCTCTCTGATAATCAGAATATGATGTACAAGAGTTGAGCTCTAAAACACCAAAAGAAGTGTAGCCAAACACAGAGCTCTCTTCTACTCTCTCCCTCTCCCTATCTATTAGTTTTGTTGATTAATACCCAGTTTGAAACGGTTTCACCTATTAATTCAATCTCTTGGATGAGTAAATCAGACCAAACAATAAACTGAACAATTGATTGACTTTTGATCTCATGGATTGGCCCATCGATTGTGGCATCAAATGCCTATAAATACGATTGTAGTGACAATCATATCAAAGAGTAATCGTCTCAAAAGATTATCATAAACTCTGAGTTGAGATCAACTTTTGGCTCAAATTATTGTTGAAAATCATTCAAATGGATATATAACTGATTTGATGATTAAAATACAAAATTAGACTTTTATGATGAGGGCTTATCTGCCAATATTGTGAGCAAAACTACATTTCAATTTTATTACACAATTTTACTGCTTTTATACACTTTAAAGCAAATTTAACCTGAATATAGTCAATATATAGTGAATATACTGAATATAGTTTTAGTGAATAATAGTTTCAAACAAATTCCTTTCACAACTCATTCCAACAAACTTTCAAAATAATCATTGGTTTAAGTTTGGACTTAATATGAGATGTCAGTGAAAGGCCAGCAATGGTAGGGATGCGGCATATCTTTGCATTTGAACAGTGGTCCCAACGAACCACTTGTGCTCACAAAACAACTACAGCAATACAGCAAAACTCCTCACCCACTGAGCAAACATCCCTTGAACTGCACTCTCCTCTGATCGCATCTCAAAACTATCACATTTGAGTAAATCTTAAACAAAAGTATATACGACTCTTACCTCTTGTATTCTTCACACTTCGAGTCGGTCTCTGTTTTCTTCTGTTATGGTTTTTGGCCATATTTACAGTCGAGTGAAGAGATGTCGAGAAAAACAGTCATAAAATAGGTGTAAATGTTGTTGGAGTTTGTGATGTGAATTGAGGACTGACTGAACTCAACAAAACAGACTCACATTTTCCGCTATGATATCCAAAAGCATTAATGCATTGAACAGAACTGAGAGCAGAGAGACGTCACCTAAACTTGAATGACTGCTTAGCGCTCACACAACTCATTGGATGCCTTTTCCAAAACATCTCATCTGTGGCTACACTAACGCCGACTGCATATCCAAAAAATGCTCAACAAATTGTTTACAACAATTATTGCCTCAAATCTAATTGTCATCACTTAATCATTAACTCTTAATGCCATCACATTATGATCACAAATCATCTCAATTATAGAATCAAATCATTACTTAAAACTCAAATCAATTGAGTATTTCAGACAAATATTTCATTAAAATATCAATACTTTTATAAAAAACAGGATTTTATCAAAAAAATATTCATTACTTTCGAAATAATTTTCTAAATAAACGAAACAATTATAAGTAATTGAATTAAATGAATAAAGAGATGACTTGTTTATAGTGATAATCAAATAATACTTATTATTTGAATGTTATTTGAATGGCGTTTAAAAGACAGCAATTTTTAGATTTGATAAACTCTTAATGAGATTCCTATTAATGGAGTAATTATTGTTGTGATTGAGAATAGAATGAATGGACTATTATATTGAAATGTGTCGGGTATTGCCTGACAAATGCAAATTCATTAATTCAAGGGATAAACCAGTGTTTTGTCCATTTATTTATAATAAAGAGGAAAATCGATTATTAAAAAACTTTTGGATTGATTTGTTTTACAGGAAGTAATCAATTAATTGAGTGATTAAAAAGTCAGTCATTTATTTAAAATAGAAGTAAATCAGAGAATCGTTTGACAAAAGAATTTAATTGAATTTTAGCCACAAATCGAAGAATAAATATTAATTTAAATTATAATTGAAATCAAAATATAATCTTTTGTTTGTTTACACATATATTCAGTAAATAAATGTATGCTTTTATTGATCACAACTTTGGATCAATTAATGGCTAAGACTCGAAGATAAAGATTGTTGTGATGAAGATATGGATACTAATTATTGATTTGATTTCGCCATAAATTGTGTCAAAGATTTGCATTAAATTGTCTTAAATTATATAACAATTGTGATAATGAATGACCAAAACTATGTCGGAGTTTACAAATGTCTTAAGAATACTGATCTTCCGATTAAAAACTTTTTATGCATTTGTCTGACAGCACGAGTCGCGTCTTCGGGATTATGGAAAGCAATTTGTGCATCAGCTGTGGGCTGTCCCTTATCATTAAAACGCCTTTGAATGCAGTCCTCTGTTATTCCAAAATCAGAAAAGAAGACACAAATGTCTTCCATGGATGCCCTGTAAGGGATATTTGTGGCCACAATTACACACCGCTTATCACTGAATGGATCGCTGTTGCGGTCTCTTCTCTGTTCTCTTTCCCTGCGGTGTTGCGGTCGCATACGATCGTCGTGTCGGCCCCCTCTTACCGATCGAGAGGGTGGATGAGACATGGGTGCCATCGGTGGCGGTTCGATCATTGGAAGGGGAGGTTTTCCGACAACTTCTCTCATTAGTTCAAAAGGAACGGGTTTTATAGTTAGCCGACTGTTACCCAAAATATCTCCGTCAAGACGTAGAGCGCAGTACTGGTTCTCGATTGTTCCGAACTCGACATAAGCCTCGCCTGCATTCAAACCATTAGGTCTAAGCATTATATGTATGGCATAGGGTTGGGCGCCGGCAGCAGAAAAATAATTAGTTAGATCTCGATTTTGAACAGTCGCTGGAAGTCCAGTAATGTTTACGCAAAAGGTTTTTGTTTCATTCATTATAGGGGGTGGCGGTGGACCTCCTCTTCGAGCGTCCATCATATCCTCTTTAGTTGTGGGCAAAAGTTCAATATAACGCCGTCCCATATGTTTCATATTCCTCTGAAGGCCGGCGTCATAATCACGAGTATTCTCGAACTCAACGAAAGCATTTCCCGCAGGCTTTCCTTTTTGATCAAATTCTATAACGATATCACTCAGTCGAATGGGTTCGAAAAATTTGAGGACATCCCTCTCTGTGCAATTACTGAATGGTAAGCCTTTCATATATAAGACTAAATCCCTTCCCGACGGCCGACGATTAACAATATTTGGATTTATATCAATTGAATGCTGTAATGGTTGGGAAGGGAATGACGTCATATCATTGCGTTCAGTCGTAAAGTTGTCGAGAAGTGGTTGGACATCGATTTTACGATCGCCTAAAAACCTCTTATTCATGGAAAGAGCGGCGTCGAAGTCACGTTCATTATGGAAACGAACTAAAGCCCCGCCTGTGGTCAGTCCCCTGTCGTCAATTAAAATCTTAACATTTTCTTCGGGAATGAATAAACCGTTGAAGAACTCAATTATATCTCTGAGGACGACATTAAAGGGCAAATTCCTGAGTTCTACAGTATATGACCTGTCATTCAAATTGACGTCCCTTTGAACGGAACGGTTGTCGCGAAACACTTGCAAATCGCGATTGAAATCTCCAGAAGCAGAGCCCATCTCAAAGCCATCATTTGGTGTCCACTGTCTCCCGCGTTCCTCTTGGAGTCCATTTGGAAGAATAGCATCAGAATAGGAAAGACGAGAGCGAACTGATGTGTCGTTTGGAGGGAAGGGGTTGTGTACTGAAGCGTCTCTGATTGTGTTCATAATTCCTGTTAATCCTGAGTGCATTGAACCCATTCTAGTTAAAGAAGTGCCTGAATTTCCATTCAATGGTCGGTCCCTTTCATTACGTAAAGGACTTCTACTTCTACTCCTATCTCTTATTCTGTTCTCTCTGTCCAAACCTCTTGAACTGATAGGTCTTCTGTCAGGACTGCGACTAGTGGTCCGATTTGAGCTCAAATTAGATTTCATCTGATTTTGAGAGACATTCGGGACATTGAGGACAGGCATTAGACCAGAATTGAGATAATTTGAAGAATTGGAATTATTTGTAAGAGTTTCTAATGGTTTGATTCCAAGGGATTGATTGCGGGCTAAGTCTATGACTCTTTGCATTTCATTTCTGCTGCTAAGAAGTAATTTAATGCGACAGTCCTTTATGTTGTGTCCGTTCCTCTCCATTGCCTGTCGGGCGTCTTCATCGCTGGCAAATGCAATGAAAGCGTCGCCATTCTCTCCTCCGACGATATGAACGCCTCCGTCAGGTATTTGTAATCCTTGGAAAAAGCGACGGATGTCCAGAGAATTGGCTTCAAGTGGAAGGTTTTGCAAACGTATTATTATTGACATCTTTTGGTTCTTTGGATCACTTATTGATCATCACTTCTATCATCAAAATCTAAATAAATGAGAAAAGAGTCCAAACCCTCAAGAATTGGTCAAAATGTCCGTAATTTGAGTCATTATTGGCTAAGAATTAAAAGTATTTGTCATTCAGTGGTAAACACTATCTCATTGTCTTAACCATTAATTAAGTAAAGAGTTATCTCATAAATGAGTATTTAATTGGGAAACCGTTCCTTAATTTTAAGCCAAAATCCTATAAATAATTAATAAAATGGAGGGACGGCCGCACTGACCACTCAGTGACCGCACAGCACATCATTTTATTAAATATAAAATTAAAACTATCTGTGCGTTTGTTTTACTAACAGATAACTAAACTAAGAACTAAAACTCTTAGCCTGAGATCAGATAAGATGAAAGACATGTCAGTTATGGCCGACATATTCAGAGCACAACCACTAAAAACGACTGCACTTTAGATGTCTTTCAATTACTTGAATTAGGATTTAGAAATCGATTCCAAGCCTTACCACTAATTATATGGTATTTTTCGCTTCAATTTCACTCAAATTAAGTATTAATTCAATTAAATTCAAAACAGATTTTAATCCAAATTTAAATTCAGTCCAAAAAAGAGAGTAATTAATGATTGAGTGCTCACAACAATGGTCTCCACAAAAGTGACACTCACTGTAACCACCATAACGTTGTGCGCAGTCGTTATACAGTCCTTATACAGACTCCCATTCCTACACCAATTCCTATAATTCGAAATAATATGAACTTGTCAATTAATCATGCTAATTTAACTTTAAAGCTAATTCAAGCAATTTCTCTCACTCTGAAAGTTCATTAAATTGACTATATTAGCCGAGAATTCATATTTATGTTAAACAAGCTATAGGTAGCTAGAAATTATCATTTCTATAGGACAATTGAAGTACCAGGTAGAGGGGTTTTATAGTTTTCTTTTTATTGAATTTCCATTGTTGTAATTTTTGAAAAATTTTGAAAAATTAAAAATTATTTCAACAATGGAATTCAATGTTTTTCGATATTAATAAAGAACACGTTGATAATAAACAAACGAGACTCGTTAAAAATAAAGAACTTGGCGGGGGGGTTGGTCGTCATCGATAGATCTATATAGGGCAATTTTCAATTGTCCTTAACTAGGAATGTTTACTATTTATATTAGAGATGAAGAACGGTTCGGTTCGGTTCAGAGGTCCTAAAATTTCGGTTCGGTTCGGTTCGTCAAAATCCGAACCGATCTTCATCTCTAATTTATATAATGTTATATCAGTTTGTCACAATTAAAGAACCTTGCTGAAATCAAATGAATTAGCAATAGTTTGATTTTGTATTTGATTTGTTCAGTTTATCATGCAAAGACTATTAAATATGATAATCTAAAATTATTATTCAATCTTTTGAAATGTGATTCTTAAAAAAATATTTAAGATAATTTGAAGATTCCATAATAGACCAGATACATGTATATGGTATTTTGCTCAATAAGATTTAAAATGTTCGATTAAATATAGAATAAAATAAGGAAGGCTAAAATAAGTTACTCTAATAAAGTTTTTCATTAAACTTTAAACAATAAAGTTTACCATGATGGTCTTATAAATTGTTATAAATGATAAAGTTTTATGTTTATTTAATTTTATATTTAGTGTTGAAAGCATTAAATGAGGCATTAGTTAAAGCAATAGTTAGTTCAAGACTTCTATAAAACTTTGGCGACAAATGGGAGGAAAAACTGTTTTAAACGAACCATTGTTTCCATACTCTCTATACTCTTGTGATTAACCAATTCAACGAAATCGTGAAAAGTGGGACACTTTTGCATTAGACTTAACGCTTGGAAAAATTGTTGAGAACTCAGTCTATAAGAAAGTTTCATTTGGTTTGTGGTAAACACTCTGTTCTGTCGATGTTATGACACTTTTAAAACTGAATACAATGGACCAAAAGACATCTCAAGTCGGGGATTATCCTTCTGATAGAAGAAGTACCATAAGCTCTGTTGAATCACCACCAGTAAGTTAACACTTTATTTCTCCATTTACTAGAAGTAAAACAATTTTTTTTACAAATAAAAAAGCATCAATTAATGCACCATTTAATTAAATTATCAGATTACAAGTTAAAGTTCTTGAATACTTGGTTTTTAGTTTAAATTAACTTTTATTTGAATTTTTATATTTAAGGCTTTCTTTTACAACTTTAGTTGAATATTAAGCCATTAAAGTTTGATTTGATTTGATTTGAATAAATCCTATTTGTTGTGAATTTAAATTGCGATTTTCGAAACTTTCCTATTTTAAACAGAATTTAATCAAAAGATACATTCAGATACTACTAGGTATTTATATAAAATTTTAGACTAACTTTAGATTATCGATCATTTCTTCGATTATTTTCATTTAAAAAAGATAACTTTAAATCATTTATTTTGTCAAAAGTATGAATTCCTGTCTCAACCAAGAGCTTCCGAATCGTTGAAAATGGCCAAGGTCATATCGAAGACATTACTGGCGATTACAGCGATTCTGAGTTGTCTGGTACTGCTCTCCATTTACATTCAGGCCAATAGTCGGTGTTCCTGTGCCCGACAGGTATTTTACAATTCTATTACAAAATCTAGCCATTAATTTGCAATTGATTTGCAAATAACAACTCTTGACCAGGCATTCCCATGGGGTGGTGAATTGGATTTTTCACCCCCCCTAAAGTTGAAATTTTTGCATTTTTCACACCCCTAAAATCGGAAATCCTAACATTACGCTCTATGGAGCAAGATGTCGGACCTCAAAAATACCATGTTCATCACCCTAATTCACCCCCTAAAATCGAAAACCTTGGGAATGCCTGCTCTTAACACTATTAACATTCTTATTGTTTGAATTAATTAATGGGTAATCAATGATAAACTAATTCTCTGATAATTATTCGGCAAAAAAATACATTGTATTCAGAATTATATCTAAAAAACAATAGAATTGTTTGTATTTTTAGTGAATTTAGTGAAAGTATTATTTGTGGAGAAGAGAGGAATGGGTTCATTCACACACTTTAATTACATTTTAAACTTCTTCAATCAATTGAGACAATCAAGTGAAACAAATTAAGTTTCTTTCGGTTAATTTTCGTCTTAATTATACTTTAAAAGAGTGAATATTTGAAATATAAATATTATTTCAATAATTATTCTAATAATTGAATTCAATGTATTCTGTCGTTAGATCTAAATCAATATTAAGAGATATTCGATTATACATACATTTACTTCTTATCTGAACTTTTGATATAATTAACGTTGAATTAAATTGTATTTAAGTGGAGCATTACACAGTTGTAAAGTTGCATTTCTTTCATATCAATATATTTATTCAATATGTAACCATGCAAATTTTCTAGGGATCAAGAGGTGGACCATTTTTTGAACCCTTGACTGCTGAGAGCGAAGATAAAGAAAGAAAGAGACTTCCATTAAGCCTTCGAATGGCCGGATCTGCGGGAGTCAGTCATACAAACATTATTTTATATTTCTTTAATTGTTATGTAATTTAAGCGCAAATTATATACTTATTCCAGGATTTTATGAAGAAAATGAATACTAAAGGACACGTCAATTGTGTGGTTGAGCGAAAAGTAGCCAATCAGATTATAGCATCTGAACCGAAAACGGTAGGACTCACCTAATCATTAAATTTTTATATTTAATTGTCTTTAAAAAAAAACTTAATTAATTAGTTTTAATGCTATCCTTTTTGTTGCTATTCTATTGTCCGTCTGATAAATGATTCCTAAATATCACAAAAATAGAAATCTTTTGAATAACTCACTTAATTACATTCAAAGTTAAGATACCTTTTCCTTGCTTTTGGATAAAAATAGCTTGCTTGTTTTATATTCATTCGATAAATCTCTTTATCATAATTAATAAATACAAACGGAAATCAATAGAATTTGTATTTACAAAGATTTTTGAAAAACAAAATTATCTTTGAAGGAGAAAGTTATTATAATTTTGAAAACATATCTATTATTTATTTATTTCAAATAATTTGTTTCCTTTTCTACAGAATTCATATATTTTTTATGTCTAAAAGTGTTGAGATTCAGACCGTTGCGAATGACCTGAAAAAGCTTTACTTCTTTTTAGATTTGAGACAAACATTATTTTGACTTAAATTAATTGAAGTGACAATAGATTAGTGTTTAATGCAATTAATGTATGAAATAATTAAATAAAAAATTAATCACAACTTTTCAGTTCAAATAACCGAATGACCGCTGATCTGAATCATTGACAATATGTGACAGTATTTCCATTGAATTCTTTTGTTTTACTCTAATTTTGAACTCTTTTTTGATTAATAAAACAAAATTTGAATAAATTGTTTGAATTTTGTTTTAAAGCTTATCACTCCATACGGAAATATAACGACTGATCCGCGTCTGATACACTTGACCGGCGAGAAAATGGTGTTCACCTGTGATACTCCTAATAAGAAGAATAAAAATAAAACTGAAACCAATGACAAAGAAAATGATAATATTATCGGTAATTATTTTGTTTATATTAATATTATTATTAATATTCAATAATTAATTTTGAAATTTAGTTTTCCATATCATTTAATTATGAAGTTCTTCGATTCCGTTATATTAAAACTGAAATGATAATTATCTATACAAAGCTCAACATAAATATATTTTCTTTTCCTAATTTTTCAACAAGTTCATAATTTGTTTTAAAATAGAGTTATAGAGTCTATAATATAGACGAATCTACTTTTCTAACTATAAATCAAACATTTAATATTAATCCTAATTAAATAGATTATAACCGGAATAAATAGATTATAACAGGAATTCCCAGACTTTTCGATTCTTATGAAGGACATTTTTCAATGATGTTATATTTTTCGATAGACATAAAATTAATCAAAAACTCAATCTTATAAGCCTTATGTTATCCTATTATTTGAGACTTCAAAAAATGCCTCTCAATGGGAATCTCAGTGATTCAAAACAGAATTTTTTAAATCCCTATTTTAATAAGTTTATTACCCATACAGTAAATGTAAATTCATATCCGTATTAGACACCGAACCCGGAGTCCGTTCCCTGGCCGGGGCCCCGTCTTTCACTCCCTCCCGGCCGGGAACGGGAGGGAAAGTGAATGATTTTCAAAAGCCGGGAGTGAAACGGGAA
>JAQIXD010001237.1:0-16491 GCA_034699985.1 Minunthozetes semirufus
GACCAAAGAATCAGTTCTGAATCGTTTGCTTAAATCAGTTGTCATTTTGTGGTTCAAATAATTAAAATAATCGCGAAATCAATTAAATAATAATTTTATGTAAAATAAAAACTAAAAATAAAATCAATAAAAACTTTAATTAAAAGAGCAGTCAATCAGTGATACGAATGTCTTCGAGTCTGGACTTCAAATGACTTAAAGCATTGAAAACGGGATAAAAGTTAAAAATCGGAGTCACCTCTAACTGACCAAACCATACACTGATTGGTCCATCAGATATTACACCCATTAGATCAATGAATGTGAGGAATATTCCCCAAACAAATGGTTCAAAAACTAAACCTGCAAATGAGTAAAAGGTATGATTGATGGCCAATCACCAGCAATGGCTATCAATAGGGAGATTCCACTCAACTTTTGAACAACTAGTCATTGAGATTACATACTGTCCGACAAAATACTGATTCATTAATAGATTTATTCTGAGTTATTGCGGATTAAAGGGTTATCCCATGAAATGATTGACTCAAGACTGGAGTAAAACTTTTGATTTTACTAAACTTTAGGTCAAATAACAGTTGAATTGAATATAAGAAAAGTTCGTTACGTTTATAGTAATAATAATAATAATAATCACATAATGACTATAAATCTATTAAAATCTATAATAATATGTATAATAAGTTATAACAACGGAAATACAAATACAATTAATACTTAGTTTTGAGATAAAAGTATAGTAAATGAGTATTGAATATAAAATATAGTAAAACAGTTAAACCAATGGTTAGAATGAAATGAATAATAGTTTTTTGTTTTTGGCATCGATTTCATGGGTTATATATTTCATGGTCTGGTCTTATGACTGGCCAGCAATCAATGCGATAGTGAGAGCATCACTCAGTTATCGGTAATATGTCGTTCCAACCATTGAATCACAGACTTCTCGATGTTTTCTTTCCAATAGATGTTTGCTCTGATCTTTTCGAGGCTCTGCTCCACAGACTGTCCGCCAGAGCCGACGGTCACCGAACGGAAAAAGGTTTCCACTTCTTGTAGTTCGTGTGGACTCGAAAAGTGCCAAACAGTTTCGGTGATAATCGACTCCAAAGAGAAGGAGCCCTCACCGAACAGTTTGATTATCTGATTCCAGTTCTCTCTGACGAACCTCCAGACCATATCCCGACCGATCGGGTTATGGGACACAACTGTAATCACATGAACCGTGTCCTGAGTTTTGATTCGGTTCTTATCTAAAGAGCTCTTCAAATACTGAGACAATAACCAGGCGTTGCGAGTGCTGCCCAACGCCCCCAATAGCAGCCTCTTCTCGGAGGGTATCGTTGAGTTCAGGTATTTATTCCAGACGTACGCCCACTCCCGTTGTCCCCCATATTGGATGCCAGTCGTGTACACAACTTCCCTG
The DNA here is from genome assembly GCA_034699985.1 of Minunthozetes semirufus. Lineage (NCBI taxonomy): Eukaryota > Metazoa > Arthropoda > Arachnida > Sarcoptiformes > Punctoribatidae > Minunthozetes > Minunthozetes semirufus. The sequence continues at coordinate 1,427 of JAQIXD010001237.1, forward strand.
AGGTTTGCGGCGATCTTTGTTTTGTTAGTCATCCAGGACTGGAAGTATCGGTTCGCCATTTGGATGTACTGTTTGTCCCCATAGGAAACGGCAGCCCTCAGTAACAGAGCTCTTAGCTTACGGACAAGCATTTGGTCAGTTGGCTGGTCCTCCCATCCCCATATTGTGATCAGTGGCTCAATCAGCCCAAAGATAAACTTCTGGAGGAGTGGGTTCTGCAGCATAACTGTGTCCAAAAGGCCAAAGTGATAGAGGGCCGCCTCCCAGGGAACGTAATCTCTTTCACCATTCCTCAGATATCTGGTCAGACCCATCGCCACATTCACGTCCAGTGAACCCATTTTCATGAGAGCAAAGGCGTCGTCAATTAGGTTCGCCCTATCAGTGGGGGTCAGTATGTGTCGATTGTACTGATGATTGAACAGCACTTCAGAGAGTGCTCTCCATTTGTCGATTTCATAGTTGACGCGATAGAAACCGCTCTGATTTGCATTCAATTTAAACCATTTGATGTCTTCATCGAAAGGGACAGACATTTCGGTTGTGTTGAACCAAATCAGTTGCGAAGAGGAAGGGCTCCTATTTGTGATTAAAGTGATCGGAATAATCCATTTGTACCCAAACGGGGAAATGTCTGACGCCTTCGATGTATCGGAATTGGGAGGACTCGAGAGGAATCGCCGCTGACTGAAGTGCAAGCGATCCCCATTGCGTCGGACAGTTATCACTGGATATCCCTTTTGCTTAACCCAAGTGTCCATAATTGAGGAGACGTTCATCGAATCCAATTGACTGACCTTTGATTCAAAGACAAAATCAATTGAATGCCTTTCCTTCAAAACAATTGCGTGAACTGTAAGGGGACTCACTTCTGACAAACAGTGCCACAAATCACTGGTTTTAGCCGTTTTGTACTGATATCTGCGTAAATATATGGATAACCCGTGTCTTAGTTTATCGATTCCGAGGAAGTTCTCCAACATTCTGATGAGTGACGCCCCCTTTCACCACAAAATAAGACAATTAATTACAGAAAAAATCTATTTATTAATAATTAATACCTTTTTGTAAGAAATGGCGTCAAATATGGCCTCAATTTCTGAGGGGTTCTTAACGTTTGCCATAATTGGATGCGAACTCTGGAGTGAGTCCATAGACATCGCCATCTGTGTGGTTGAGGTCACGAATTGATCCAATAGTTTCCTGAGAATAAGTTGAGGAAAACCATCAATTGATACCTCAATTATTATTTGATTCAAAGGACATACCATTCGGGATGAATATAGTTGACGCCCAGGTTTTCCACATAAGAGGCGAACCCTTCGTTAAGCCAGAGGTCGTTCCACCAGTTCATTGTCACCAGATTTCCGAACCACTGGTGCGCCAACTCATGAGCTGAAGAGAAAATCCCAAAATAAATGTCCAGATATTCTGCGCTATCATCTGTTCCCCTATTAATGACTTACCGACAACGATAGCCACCTGTTCCTTGGCTTCACTGCTGGACTCGTTGTCGTTATACAAGAACATAGTTGTCCTGAAAGTGATGAGACCCCAGTTTTCCATAGCGCCGGCAGCAAAGTCAGGGACAGCCACTAAATCCAATTTAGTCAAAGGATAGGTTACGTTAAAGAAGTCCTGAAAATAGCTGAGTATAGAAGCGGCGGACGTCAGGGCATAGTTCGACTGCGATTCCATCTCTTTGGGGACAACAGCTCTTATGTTTATCCCCTCTTTAGTCTGAGTTGTGTTCACATTAAAGTCACAGACAATAAACGCCACTAAATATGTGGACATCGGAACAGTTTCCTCGAACACAGATATAATGTGGTCCTCTTTGTCCACCTTTTCTGACATCTTTTGCTCGGAATTGAAGAATGCGTTAAACTTCTTGTTGTGGACTAATTTCATCGAAAACCGCGCTTTTGATGGAATACCCAATAGTTAGACAATTATCTCAAATTTGCTTTCAGTGGACATACCTTTCAAAGCCGGCTCATCAAAGCAGGGAAACGCCGATCGGGCGGCTGTTGGCTCGAAATGAGTGGTCAACAGATACTTCTTATCGCCGGTTCTGCCGTCAAAATAGGAACTGACATAAAAGCCTTCCAACTGTTCCTCTAATTGTCGCTCAAAACCGATTCTCAGACTATAGTTACGGTTCGGCTCCAGAAATGTGTTGAATCGGATGAAGAGCTGTTCGTTTTGAATGCACTCCAACTGCTTCTCAACAGAGATGTTGTGACCGGAGGGCACTTCAATCATAAGTATTTCAGTGATATTCAACTTCTTTATGTGAATCACTAAGAAGTCTGTCTTCTGTGTGACCGACAACTGTATGGCAACACTTCCGGTATTGTAAAAGGTGTCCAAATCGGGACTCATATACAGCCCGTAATGGTTGGGAACAATAAATGCGGGCAAACGAATGTCAGTCCACGGAAAGGGCTCACCCGTTGTGGACAAAAGTTTTAATGGACTGTTAGCCACGTGAGAGCCATCGCCTGCCCTCTCACTGGACTGCGTGATGAGCGGGGGCTCCGAATGGCCGGAAATGCATTGATTATGATATGGAAAAAAGGCTATAATTAAGGCAATGATTGTTAACACCAGAAGAGAACATAAGCCAAGAGTCAAGACATTGCTTTTACGCCAATTCAACACATGATGAGTGCTCTGACTCTTCGACCGATACATTCGGCCGCATCTGGACGTGGGTTTGCTGTCGTGTCCGTTGCTGTCGGTTGAGGTCAGGAACGCCACGTCATCGATCTCGAGCTCTGCCATCGGTATTGTCATCATTGGTGTAATCTTGTATGAGTGGCCGTCCAATGCATATGACATCAAATACTACTGTTTTTTGCGGATAATAGAGAAAAGCCTTGAATTCAAGTATTGTTTGCAATGAGTAGGAGTGAAGACAACTGCTCTCCAAATATCGATTATCTTCTTTCCCTCTTAAGGAAGTGTTTCCCCATTTTTGTCGACCAAAACCACTGAACACAACTACTCAGAGCACAACATATAACTGTAAATCCGTTTTCTATTCTCCGGAATCGGAGGAATATTCTTCTGTTTTACGATTGGATAACATTATTAGCGAATTAAATGAACACAAAATTCTGTGACCAAAGAAGTGGACAATAATTGGATTGTTTATCAATAATCATATAAAAGCATATGTTTTGGCATTAATTCTGTCATCTCTTCTGACAATTAAATGAGTGATTAATGGATTTTGTGGTCAAAACCGGTGAGGAGTAAGTAATACAAGGGATTAGTCCCTGAGTTGAAGTCGTTTTTCATTCACTCTTCAGTTGTTTCACTAATTAATATCGATTTTCTGCACAAAAATCATTAGAACAGCCTTTAGAAGGCTTTCCCTTTATTCTGTCCTAATGTGTGGTTTGACTTTTGCATCGATCAGTTAAGCAGAAAATATTCAGACAATTGGCCATCAAATGAGCCGAACAATTGTCTAATGAAACTGTTTGTCAAAGGATTTAATAAAATGACATCCAATTAGGAATTACACAAAGTCTTGGATCACATGAAATAGACGACAATCACATGATAACAGATCAATTGAATCTTGGAAAACACTTTTTCAAAGAGGATTTGAAAATATAATTTTCATTGAAAACAACAAAACTATAAAAACTTTATAAACAATTCAACGAAAGAGTTGTAAACAAAATGTATAACAAAAACAAAACACTATTTAAAAGTAATTTCTGTTTATTTAAAGACAAATAATGAGTACTTTTTAAAAGACTTCAAACGATTATATAATTGATTATAAAATTGGTTTCAATGGCTTATGATTAGGAAATACTGGCAATTGGGGGATAAAAGGCTCATCTATTTAAAGCCTGTTTTGCGATGGCATCAATTGCAAGAGCATTAAATGATTCAAATGATTAATTGATTTATTTATTTGTTATTTTCATTGCATTTGTCATTCAATTTAAAGTTCATCTCAAATGTGTTTACATTGCATTGCATTACATTCCTATTAGATTTGTTTGTAGACAAATGTCGTGTCATTTGGACAGCAATTATCTACAAATTATTATTTTGTGTCAACTGTTTTCAGCTCCAAATCTTTGTCCCCTTTTTTCGGGAATTAAATATTTTATTACTTTTCACTCATTTCTCACGAATAGGGAACCAAAATAATCTAGTTTACTCTAAATATTCACATTTTTAACCAAGATAATTGATATAATTCTTCTTGCTCAAAGATTTTTATGCTTAAGAATCGTAATAATATCAGGAATAATGGCTATTTTCTACTCGATTATTCATTTTTGTTTAGTTTAAGGAAACCTGTATTGAGTTTTATAATTATATTCAATCGTTTTCAATGTTGAGTTTATGGTTAGATAATTGGAGCGGTTAAAATCTAATAATTAAATTGCTCTAGGTCAAAATCAAGAATATCTGGTTTGTTTGTAACTTGATTTCTTCATAATTTAGTACCTTTTATCTCACTGTTTATTCACTAAAATTGTGCTAAAATATAGTCAGAAAAAGTACCAAAACATCGTTTAAAGAACCGTTACTCAGGTCCGCATAAATCGTAACCTTAAAAGTGAGTGAAGTATTGCACAGAAATGAACGCAATTCTGACTCAGAATCGATTCCCGTCTCTAAGTTTGCGAACAGTTCTGCATAAGAGGTTGAAAATACCGGTTTTGAACTTGAAATTAGTCGGAAATAATTAGAATAATTGATTAAATCAGTTATATTGACACTAATAAGGGAAGGGTAATTCAATTATCATCGAGTGCTCATTAATCAGCAAAAATTATATGCCGAAGAACAATCGAAATCTAAAAATAACCAGGTTGTTTCAACCTCAACACGTAATATATGCAATCAAACCTGTGTCAGGAAATATCAGGTTGCAGGAGGAAAACACCGAATTAATTGATCTTAATTAAAATTCAGAATTATTCAAAATAATAATGACGACAAGGAACAAATTAATAAATATGAATGAGCATGGTCAAAATAGAAATACGATTGACGTAATAATATGGGGCCTAAACTGGATTTGATTCAATGCCAACAAATCTGTATTGAATTGGTTTTTAAAAAAATGTTGAAAACAAGTCATAACTTCCTATTAATTGAACAGTTCTTAAGAAAAGTCATTTAAATGTGAAATTTAAGCTCAAAATTAGTGACAAAACTTCCTCTAAAAGAGGGCTTTTGAGGCAAAGGTTTTTTCACTCAACCATTAAATACATAATTGAATCATAAAAAACAGATTTTGTCTGTAATTCAGACCACATTTGAGCTCAACTTTTAAAACATGTCTTCAATTAAGGTCTGAATTGTTTTTACTCAACCAATAATCACTTCAACTATTGTTCTAATGTCTGTTCCTCTTAGGAAGTGTTCATTGTGTCGGTGGCCCGGACTCCGATCGGCTCTTTTCGTGGATTACTTTCGCCACTGAGTGCCACACAATTGGGTTCGATTGCAATAAAGGGAGCCCTCGAAAGGGCCGGTATTAAGGGCACGGATGTCGATGAGGTGTACTTCGGGAACGTACTGCAGGCGGGTGTGGGTCAGGCGCCCGCACGACAGGCAGCTCTCAACGGAGGCATTTCGGTGACCACTCCGTGCACTACAGTTAACAAAGTGTGCGCTTCCGGTATGAAGTCGATTATGCTGTCCGCACAGTCCATACAATTGGGGGACAACGATGTTGTGGTCGCCGGTGGAATGGAGTCCATGTCTAACGTCCCGTACTATCAGACAAGAGGTGAAACCCCTTACGGAGGCATCACTTTGAGTGATGGCATAGTTTTGGACGGTTTGACGGATGTCTACAATAAGACACATATGGGTCTCTGCACAGAGAATTTGGCCAAAAAGTATGGTCTGACCCGCGAAGCACAGGACCAGTTCGCGATCGAGAGCTACAAACGTACGGCAAACGCCAATTCGGCCGGAATTTTCAAGGATGAGATCGTTCCCGTCCTCATCGCTGGCAAGAGAGGAAAGCCTGACATCACTATTCTCGAAGACGAAGAGTTCCGGAAAGTGAACTTCGATAGGATGTCGACACTGAACCCGGTGTTCAAGAAAGAGGGCGGAACTATCACTGCGGCCAACGCCAGCAGTTTGAACGACGGCGCGGCCGCCGCCGTTCTCATGTCCGCCAAAGCCGTCCAAAAATTCGGTGCCAAACCATTGGCCAAAATCGTTGCCTTCGCTGACGCAGCTGTAGAGCCGATTGACTTCGGAATAGCGCCGGCATATGCCGTCCCAAAGGTATTCCTTAATTACTTTATTTACTTTTGATCAGAAATTATGCGTAAAATCACTGATTTGTTGCTAACATTGAGTGTAAAACGTTGTGAACACGTCTCTCCCTTTTCCTATGCCTTTCCCAACCAGACGGTTGAGTTCATTCAATCCAAGACTCAGACAATGGATTGAATGGTAATTAAGTTCTGGAAAAATAATTAGTGATATAATCAGTGAAATAATTGTTTAATATTTTTTGTCAATAATTCGTGAGAAATATCGCTAACAGAACAGCCCTTCCATTAGGTCTTAGGGAAAGCCGGTATTGAAAAGTCACAGATAGCTCACTGGGAGTTCAACGAAGCGTTTAGTGCCGTTTCCTTAGCCATCATCAAACACCTGGACCTGGACTCGGCTAAAGTTAACCCTAATGGCGGTGCTGTTAGTTTGGGACATCCCTTAGGGTATGAATTGATTGCATTTTATCTCACATTAGATATGAATTAATAAATAAAATCCATTTGCCTTCGATTCGATGGAACAGCTGTTCCGGCGCTCGCATTGTAAACCACTTAGCGCTCCACCTGAAGCCCCAGGAGTACGGGTTTGCGGGTATTTGCAACGGAGGCGGCGGCGCCTCAGCACTGCTCCTCCAGAAGCTATGAATTACTTGAATCAAAGTATTATAAATTAATTAATGTTTTTGTTTTTCGGACAAATAGTTGGGAATCTCTTTGTTTTTGTTTCGGATTTTCCATAATTTTTGAGTATTTTTTGTTGTTTTTCAGTATTTTAGGCCACTTTTGGACGGATTTAAGCAATAGTTTAACTGTTTTTCATATTTTATTTGGTTTTTTGTTGTCCTTTTGAAACGGTTTTATCAAATATAAAGACATTTATATATATTTATTATAAATTTATTTTTTATATAAAATAATATATTCTTTTATATAATGTATTAAATAATTATATATTTTTATAATAATTACAGAATTTTATAATAAAAACGTATTTTTTTACGACAATAACCAGTCTTTGGAGTACCGTTCGGTAGGGCTCGAGCTGTGCCAGTGGTTCAAACTGATCCGCAGACACACTCCTGGCCACTGGCCTCGATGTCTATGTCGTTATAACAAAGAAGTGTATCACACATATCACTGACACTCTGTATTTGTCACTAATTTTCAGTCAGTTTTACCGAAAAAATTGTTTTTCACTCAAAAAAGTCTTGGATTACAAGAGCGTCGAGTGGCCGGACGTGAAAGGAATGCCATTCGTAATCTCTTTTGGTATGTCTTTTGGTATTTTCTTGTGCATCTTCTTCTCGAGTGAACTGATCTTCTCTGTGAGGTGTTCGTAGGCGATGTCAATGTGTTCTATCAACTCTTGTTTGTCTTTTTCCATCCTTTTCTCCACATTTTGTATGAGTGGCCGACAAAAACACTTGTTTGCGAACCCGACGGGTCCTTTGCGTATATTTCCGGCCAAATCTATGAAGTATTGCTCCCCTTTAGTCAACGGGTCGTCCGGAAGTGAATCTAATTTTGGTTTCGGAAAGTCATTCACTTCCGGATGCATATGACAGCCGTAAGGACTCCAATCACAGGAAACACTCAATAGTTTTTTGCTATTTGAAAGCCGAGACTTCAGGCCGTCGGGTGAAAAGTGGACCGACCGACTAGAGCCGGAGTGGGCCTTCTTGAACCTCTCCTGTCGTCTCTTTTCACAGCTGTCTTTACTTCCCTGAGAGCTCTCCTTTTCTCGTTTGGATGTGGTTTTGATGGCTTCCAGAGTCTTCGGGTGAGTAACTAATGGTGACCTCAATGGCGGCGGATTAGCGATAATCTCCTGGACATCAGTATTGCTCTTCCGAATGCATATACTCATCGCTGTTTCTCCCTGTTTATTCTGAATGGTGGGGTTAGAGCCCGCCTCCAATAGTATTCTGGTTAACTTTTTGCGGCCCATTGCCGCTGATATGTGGAGGGCTGTGTCGCCATTCTTATTGACTTCGTTGGCGTTGCAGAATGCGCTCAAGAGTATCCTGACAACACCCGCGTGTCCATACCGGGCCGCTGTGTGGAGGGGAGAATCGCCGAAATTGTTTTTGATGTCAGGCTTGCATCCATTCATAAGAAGTATCCGACAGCTCTGGTTGTGGCCCTGTTGACAGGCCAGGTGAAGGGCGCAGTGTCCCTGCTTATTCTTGAGGTATAGGTTGGCCTTATTCTTGCACAAGACATCAACGGTCTGACTGTAGCCTTTCCAGGAGGCCTCATGAAGTGCTGTGTTATAGTGCTGTTCAACGAAACAAAATAAGAGAAAAATTATTAGAATTAATTTTCTCACGATTTTCTCCCATTTGTTGATTCATTAAATTTTAATTTTGATCCTAATTTCTCTTCGACTCAAGAAATCCAATCGTTATTATTCTCTGGCATTAAAACCAGGGAATAATTGTCTGCCTTTTTAATGCATTTTTATTCGTTCATTATATACATATATTTGTATTATTATTTGTATTTAACATTATTAGCAAAATTGCCGCAAACTATTAACCAATTTTCTTATTTCTTTGCCTTTTTTGTGTTTGGTTAGTCTTTTCTTGGGCAGAGTTTGACGGATAATTATTTTATGCAGGGGTGGGCAGGGGTCAGCACGCTTTTTACTAGTTAGGGGGAGGCTGGGAACGGGTCAGTTGCCAAAAATAAACTTATTAGAACCGCAACTTTTAATGGAAATCTTAATAAAAATTGACAAAATAATTTGCTCAGGGCAATCAGAATACAGCCTTTCCGAGTGAATAACACCATATATGGTGGGGTGAATCCCCCCGCCTGATAACCCCTCACTTAATAAAGGCATTAATATTAAGAATTTATACGAAAATAATAGTTTAATATAAAATGAATTCAATTTTGATGTTATTTTGATTCACAAGAAAACAGTCAAACACTATGTTTGGCCTCAATTTGTTTGCCATAAAAAGAAAGGCATTTGAAGTAAATGACAGAAATTTGTTCACAAATCCATTGAAAGCTCTGAAAAGTTTTCTCTCAAAAGGATTCCGATTGTATTCAAATGCGAAGTGCAATGAATTCTTCGCTCAGTCTTTACGGTTGAATTTTCTGCAAGAGTTTAGATTTATTGTGCGCTTATTATTATTGTTATTACGGCACAGGATATGTACTGTCAGAGCGTTATTCAAAGCAAAAAATTTGTCGATTTTTGCAATCAAAACGATTGAAGTATTTTTGCTTTTTTTTCCTATTCTTCACGTTTTTTTCGGGGCATAAGAAGAGTATGATTGTCAGCACAGGATTGACTGCCGGCGCTATAATTTGCAGCCATGCACACACACACACATAGCACAGCCTAACTGGAGAGCTTAGATAGGAATCTATTACTTTTGTATTTTGAATTTCAAATTAAATATTTGAACTCTGAGTGCATTATTCTTATTCTTGATTATTCTCTGGCCCAGGAATTAAAGTGAATTAACTTGATCAAATTGATTCCGATCTCAGATATGGTGTGCTCGGAGGTGGCCCACGAAAAGCTGGCCGTCACTGCGCAGCCTTAGATTATTTGTCTGAATGATCTGATCGACTGCACAGGTCGTCTGTGCCGTGAATTATATACCTTCTGTTCAAATCATTGGAGCGTTTACTCAAATATTGTGATTTCGCGATCGCAGAGCACTTCATAGGCATTAACTTTCGATGCCTTTCCCCTTAACTGTGACTTTATTTTTATGGAAAAAGACATTTATATTCCAATCGTTTAATATGTACTCTTGAATGTGCCATTAGATCGATGGAGTGGCGCTGCACAGGTAATTTTCCTGAGCACAGGCCTGTGTGATGGTCACAAACAAGTGATTGCGATAAATAATGATTTCATCTGAAATGCTGAGTCTGTGCTCTTAGAGGATGTGTTTTTATTTTTTGCCAAAACTCTTCAGGTCTGACATAACATCCCTCATATACTCGTGTTTTAGACTCAATTGAATGCATTTCAAAGACAGCAAAACAAGACTTAAAATCACTTATAATTAGAGGCTATAGTCTTAACGGTCTTTTGCATCGACTAAATGATTGGCTCTTAAATACCACGCTTTTTATCGAAATATAAGGACCGCCGAACAGCACAACAGTTAAGGCATAAAGAAGAGAAGGGGACTATCATAAGAGGTCTGACACATAGAAGTGAGGATTTTATTTTTCCAAAACTCAGTGTCTGCGGCACAGCCTCAGGGCTGAGCACATCTGATTCAGCCATTTATACTCAAATTTGTCGACAATTTTTTTATAGAGTTTGTGCTGTAATCAGTTTTATTTGCATTTATTGAGCCCTCAGTCTGTGCGATAGACACTCCACTGTACTTTTCTATGAGATAATTGAACATGTTCAAATGTTCAATGTTCACTTCAAATCCGAATCTAATTGTGTTTCGCTACAAAGATTTCACTCTTACACTCCTTTATAGGCTTTCCTTAAACTTAAACAAAACATTAAAGAACTTTTTGAGAGGAAAAAAATGATAATTACTATGAAATGTGTAGAAAAATGAGCGAACAGGTAATAACACTGGGAATACAATCACAGCACAGGTACTATCTATTGGGACATAAGGTGTGGGCGAAAGCCATGATTCTGTTCGATCGCGGGCCGGGATTCACGATATATATTGCGGAAAGAGTTTTATAATAAATCGGTTTTAAAAGCATTTGTTTCTAAATGTCTTAGAGTTTGAAATGTGTTCTCATTTTATCCCTGAATTGAATTTCTTCTTTATTTCGCTTCGAATTAAACACATTTTTATTAATGACTTTTCTCTCTCTTTTCGGTACCATTGAGTGAATCAAATAAATTTATATCAAATTGTTTGATGACAGAGATAGCCAAGAGTATAGCCAGGGATGGCTTCTTTAAAAATGAGTATAGGGAGGGCCAAAATTGCTCAGCTTATTGCGAAATCTGAGGGGCTGTTCAAGTTGGGAGCGTAATGGCGAACGGATGTGCTATTTATAAACTTAATTGCTTAAGTAGAAACTTAATCTAGTTAATTTATGCCTAATAATAATAAGTTATATTCTCTGTTTAGCATACGTTAAGATCTTTAAAATCGAGTTAAATTGAGCAGAATATTGAAATTCAGGACAAAATTTGGGAAAATCCACAAAATCAACGAAATTTAGAGAATTATTTTTCGATGAAAAATTGAGGAATTGTTAGGCGGGTATTCACTCACGACTCTGTTATGTTAATTTCCAGTTGAAAAACCCAGCAAGGTGCAAATTCAAGCTCACTGGAAAGCTCATAGGGGTATTACTGGCGATACTCCCTTTGGCTATCGCTGGCAAAGAGAGAGGGCTATAACCAGTTGTGAGAAATGGTATGCAATTGAAAAAGGCATAACTGGTTTAGTTTGAGGTATCAATCAATTGTTTTCATAGTTTTCATACATTTATTTATTTATAAATAAAAATTTCAAAATAAAAATTCACGACAAAAATGAATGAAACGAATGAATAAATGACTGAATGACTGATTTCATGCATCACTTCTATGAACGCATTCATAAACTTATTTCCTATTTTATTGAATAAAAAAGGGACGGAATAAAGCGAAAATTCCGGACCAAATCAAACATAATAAAAGTGCATTTTTAATGTGTTATTTTAATACCAGATTTTCACCAAGATATGCCCATAATTTATTGCCCCCAGAATTGAGTTAACTATTATATTCGTTTTTAATAATAAGTCAATTAAAGTGTTTGCTATCGTTTTATTGATCAGGAATAGTCTGACCCAATTATTGCCAAATATTATTATTAAGATTAAATTATTTGATTAATTACTTGTGAATTTGTAAAGTAAAGTCTATGCTCGACACTACCACTATTAACCATGTTCATTTCAATTTATAATGATCAACAAATAAAGGGTAGAAATAGTAATAATAATAGGAAGGGCTGAACGAAACACATACCACATCGTCCTGTGCGTCGACTAATGCCTTATTCTTGAGAAGAAGCTTAACGACCTCCACATGACCATCAGTAGCCGCGAGTACAAGGGCTGGATATCCCAACTAAATGGTGGGAACAGACCATCAGATATATTGTTAATAATGAGAATCGTATTAAGCTATTCATAAAACTGCTATTAGTGTTAAGAGTACTGTCTTTTACACATAATTCTTGTTTTGCAGGACAAGTCATTGGAGTCATAGCAGAGAGTTGGCAGAGTTGGCCAATTTTAGAAACTGCCCCTCCTAAATTTGAGATTAGACACCGAGTTTTGAGATTAGCCCGGAGCTTTTGCAAGGAAAGTGGCCCTAATCTGGCTAATGGATGAAAAACTAGGAGTTCCTTATGATATGCAAATCAGACCTCAAAAGGCCTTTTGTTTAACACTATTGGCGAAGACATACCTCGTCCTTAGTATTGACGGCAACGCCGTTTGCGATCAATTCTTTGACAGCAATTGTGTGGCCGTTGGCTGAGGCATAATGTAGTGCCATATATGTAGCTCTTCATCGATATATAAATTTTAAAATCCAATAAATCTCTGAATCAAAAGAAAAAAATCATATTTTTTGATGTTTTGCTTATAATTTAATAATTTATGAATTTTTGAATTATTGCCGCAAAAGAAGAAAACTTACCTCAAATTTATAGTGAGTTTAAAGCAATTTTTCACCGCTCCTGATGAGTGCTGATCAGTGTTGGCCACTATTCACACTTGTTTGTGGACAAATTAGGACCAATAGATTGATGGTTTTATCCTAGATTCTTGAGGGGGATTCACATCACTGGGAAAAATCACACTTTTTTTCAGTGATGAACAGATGTGAGTCAGTATACAGTTTTGCTATCAATACCAGGTTTAGACCTTAATTACACTCTTGGGCAGGAAATGTTCAACTTTGACAATAAGTCAAAAGATTATATCCATATTTGGTTAAAATAGTTGAGCCCAAGGAGACCGACAATGGCAGGGGTCGGCCATTAGTAGAGTTGACATAACTTTTTAGACAAGTTTTGCAAAAAAAAAATATTTCAAAGTTTAAGCGAAAAAAAATCACAAAACTATCAACAAATCAATAGTTTATTTGAAGTTCAAATAAACCACAAAAAACTTATCAAATATACGGAAAAAAGAGTGTCCTTCACAATAATGTCAAAACTCTGATCAGGCAAAACCAAAAAACGCATTATCCTGAAAAGTTTTCAAGTTCAAAATTTTCAGGCGCACAACCTTTTTCCACACTATTTAGAAGTTTTTAAGCGATAATTTCCAAGACCACAATGGAATTAATTGCTGGCAAATATTTGTTTGGCTCCAAATTGACCAATCACACTCACATTCACATTCACAAACACAGAGCACAGCATATAATATAAATATTTATACCAAAAAAAATGTTTTGTTTAGAAATGAAATGAATTTTTGTCTTTCATTTGAAATTTCCATTAATAATAACAAAGCGTTTGTCTAATGGTTTGAACGCTAAACGTCCGCTGTCTTTGAACTCGAATAGAGAATATCCTAATGGAGCTCAGCCTAAGCTCTACCTGTGCTCAAACCTCAGCCGAGAAAAATGTTTTTGCGTGCGTAAGGCCGTAAACCACGTGGTATAAGAGATTGTGCACAGTTTGCAGCACAGGTAAGGTTATTAAATGCTGAGAGAATAGTTAGATATCTCTCGAAGAAGGGGACTGTTGGGTATGTTTTTCAAGCGCTAACTTAAAACTATGGCCGTCCAATCAGAGTCGGAATATCATGACGACTAATATACAGGTTTTTGCCAAATGTTTTTAGTGAAAAACTTTTGCTGAAGAAAAACAAGATCTCTCTTCTTCTGTCTGACTGTGTGTGCGATTAAGGGACAGCCTATGTATGATTGTGTGGCTCTGTTTTGTTATGTAATCATGTTTTGCCACTTTTACTCTGAAGTGAAGATAATTTTATAGTCGCTTTTTTTCATACTTTTAAGCGAAGGTCTTGTGATTATTCTTCTGGCAGTCTTATGTGAATGCCTGTGCAAATGGTGAGAGCACAGGCTGTTTGGGCCACAAATACATTAATTCCTGAGTCAAGTGAAACTTTTTCGACACTTTATGTCAGAGAAAATGTTTGAATAAAAAAACTTTAGTTTAGATTTTGATTGAAAACTGAAAACGAAATTTTCTCACAATTCTTATCAGAGTTTATGAATTACTGTCAAAAAGTCGTAAAAAATTGTCTCCCGAAAGGAAATACTGTTTATTCGGACCAACAAATTGGTTCACAATATATACAAAATTGAAAGAAAATCCGGGATTTAATATAACCTTAATTTTTAGAGGAAAGGGATCTCAAAAAACAAAACTATCAAGAATTGGGAAAATTCTAAATATTTTTGCGAATAAAACAAAAACTGAATTTTTTATTGAATTCAGACATTCAGTCCATTAATGATTAGATTAAAAATAATTAAAACAATTTTATTAACAAATTTAAGCATAAATTTCGAAACCGAAAGATATTTTCTCTTAATTTGACGACAAATAAGTGATCGAAACCAAGAATAAGAAGAAAATGAATACAATTTTATTGAGAATTAAAACACTTTTATCTTTGGATTCAATGACAGCCGAAAAGACAATAAAAAAATAAATTAAAACTCAAATCAAAACCAAATCTTAATTAAATCAGAAACTAATTAAAGAATGAGATTAAGACCCAAATTAAGGCTTAATTATTCGCAATAATTATAAAATTGGTTTTCAAATAATGATTCGCTTTTTA
>JAQIXD010001238.1:0-16487 GCA_034699985.1 Minunthozetes semirufus
AATCAAATAAATTGTGTTTTAATTTGTTTACTAAAACACGTGTTAAAACTCAATGATTGAGTCATTTAATTCACAAACAAATACAAAACTGTAGTAAAAATTGTAGAAAATATTTCATTGAATTCAATGCAATTCGTAATCAATTTATGAACAAATAATTTTGAATTGAAACTGAATTCACAAAAACTGTATCATTATTTGTGAGTTAAAAGTCCAGACTTTGAGCTCTAAATCCATTGATAGTCCTCTAAAGGGGTCTAAATGTATGTATGTTTTGTTACGTTGTATGTGTTTTGCGTCACTTTATTTTCAAATTTATTGACCAAATGATTGGCGCTCAACGACGTCACGTGACCAACGATTGGCTCCATTTGTATGAAAAGTCAGTTGTTTTTTGGCTGACATTGAAGTCAACAATCGATGTCTTCGTTATCACCGCTTAATCTAATCCAAAGATATGATGAAATCGATGTTCAAATTAGTCTTAAAGTCTATTTACAAACAGTGAAAGTCTATTATTAGATTAAGTGATGTCTAAACGGCAGTCAACTCACCGAAAGTCAACTTCAAGAGTGAGTGCCGTCAGTGACAGCGAAAGACAATCGAACCGCAAATCCTCTCGAGTCAGCCGCAGGTCATCGATTGAATCGCCGCACAGATCGCCGATCCGTGCGTCACATCAGTCACCCATTAGTGCCAAAGATTCGCCGAATTTGTCCCAATATTTTCCGTCCCGCAAGAGATCAAACTCTTCGCCACGAAATCAGTTATCGCTGGATCTGAAGTACACTCGACTCAAATCACCGAACCCTAAGTTCCGTAAGAAACTGTTAAACGACGCTCCAGTCACTTATGAAGACATTGAGAACCATTTGAGTCAGGATTTAAGCCAAAGAACTGCAAAGAGTGGTGCAGTAGTTCTGAGCCCTGAAACCAAAGAGGATGATCCGAAAGACGACAAAAACGTTGATTTAAAAGGACTTCTCTGTGACTTGCATTCGATTATGGATGAAATAAATGATGAAGACATGGAAGTGCCCGCAGAAGAGGCGGTTTATCACACGACAGACATATTAAGTGTCAGATCCACTGCTGAGTCGAACACTTCTGATGGCATCGAAAGCTTGGCTCAAATGATATCGGGTTTGGCCACAGAAGAAGAGATACAATCCTTGAGTCCTATTCCGTGCCATTCGAGAGACATTCCTCCTATTCTTACCACAAGAAGTGATCCTAATATTGAAGACAACGAGAAGTCGACAAAACCTGAAGTCATTAAACCTCAAGACTTAAGTCAAGAGATTGTTTTCGAAGACGACATCGAAATGAATGTCGAGTCAAACGGTTGTGAATCAGAGGACAGACTTAATGAGAGCAATGGCTTCGACGAAGACTTCGAGAACGACTCATTGGACGGCATTTTGTCTCAAATGACTTTTCCTGTGGAACAAACTGTTACTCCTGTTGTCGCTGAAGACAATGTTATCGTTAATTGTGTTGACATTAATAGTGTTGTGAATAACGAAGAGTTCGACGATGTGTTTACCGACGAAGAAGACGATGGCTTCGAATCTGACGGAGAATTCGAGCGAATGTTAACTCAAATACCGAACGAACAGTTGGTTACGCCTCCGGACGGAAGCGACTCAGCCCTCGACAGAAGCCATTCAGCCCTCGACAGAAGCGCTCACAACGCGAGCGTAGATTTGATCAACGCTTCGATGTCCAGCTCTGGTCTGTTAACTCTCAACGAGATTATTGATCTAATAAATAGTTAGGGACTGACATCAAGACAGGGAAGACATTACTCACACATCATTCCAGAGCTAATCAATGGTCTTATCATTCATTCAATTCATTATATATTTTGTTTTTAAACCAATTTTTAAGTGTTTTTTCCCCAAAAACTGAATGCCTTTTGTTTTCTAATCACAAATTATTTGCAATCAATTAATCCATTAATTAATAGATTAATCGCTTTTTTATATATTAATTAAAATCTTTTAATACATTAAATAAATGAATAAAAGTTAGAAATGTTTACAAAAAATAATTGTTTTTTAATTAAGTTTTTAATTATTTTTGAATAAAATTTAAAATTTTTTGTTTAAATCGCTATAAAATTCAGACATTAATTGATTGGGACATCGAATTGGATCTGAAGGGGACGAGTGATCACCTGATAGAACGACTCCATTGTAGCTCTGGTGCCGTTGAACGAGAATATCCTCATATTTGTGCAGCACTTCATCAGCTGTTGAACACTAGTTGTGGTCACAAACGAACATTCGTTGACCAACAGTTCACTTATCTGTTTAGCGCACAGACCGCTCGCGAAATAGCACAGACCGTCGTCTGTCACCTGAGTTCGGCTCAGGTCCAGGACCTCGAGTTTTGGACAGTTGTCTGCAATCAGTTTAATAGCCTTATCAGTGATGGCCAGACATCCGGACAATTGAAGGACTCTTATTGAGGGACAGTTGACAACTATAGAGTCGACGACAGAGTCATTGACTTCAATGCAATTATTTAGTTTCAAATGTTCTAAATGTCGACAAACGGTAAACATTGGGCTCAGGGCTGACACTGAGATCATATTGAAGTTCGGTATTCTGGCCCCTAAGTCAAGGTATTTGAGTCGACAGCACTTATTTCGGATCAGATTTATAGTGAAATCACTTTTAAGACAATTATAGAGATTTAGTTCCAATAAATCGCTGTTTATTAAGTAACCGATGTTCTCATCGCTCAGGAGTTCCCTTCGGCCCAAAGACTGGACGAGTCTCACCTTTAAAGTGATGGGCAGTTCACTGATCATAAGCCAAAACTTCTTCCACTCAAACAGTTTTCTGGCGTCACATTTGGCACAAGTGTTGAGCACAACATTAAAACTGGAGTCCAATAGAGACGACGGATTGGTTTCCATCGCTTTCTGTAAATAATAATCAAAAACTGATTTCGAATCAAAATATTTGTATATTTTTATATGTTTTATAGATTTGTATAAAAACTACAAAAATGAATGAAAGGTATGTTTTGTTGAACACAATTAACACTAATTTTGGAACTCATTTGAGACACAATTTATTTAAAATCTAATTTCAGTCACTAATGGAAGTACTGAAGGGACAAACCTTCTCTAGTCTCAAACCAAATGCCAAAAACCATTCAATAATGACTTTAATTCAATATTCCTTTCAATTGTTAATTGACTGCAAAACCAGTCATTGTTTTGATGGCTTTATTCTGATCGGAATCACTCATATGTCGATAGGAATTGAATTCCATTGTGAAAGAAGCAGTTCCTGAGGTCAGAGTTCGGATATAAGTTGAATAATTGACTAATTCTGAGAGCGGTGTCAATGCGTTTAGGACTCGGAGGTCCGCTTTGGTCTGCATTTCCCCGATTTGACTGCGACGGGTCGAGAGATCACTCATAATGGATCCGACATATCTCTCGGGAACAGTTATCTCAAGAGTCATATATGGCTCCAATAGTTGCGGCGATGCTTTCCGCAGACAATTGGCCACACATTGACTCACAGTAGAGGTAATCATTGGAACTGATGTTTTTGAAGTGCACTCAAACCACAATAATTCGACGAAAGCGTCGATCACTGGGAAGGATAGGAGAGGACCAAAGTCTAGGGCATTGCGAACACCAGTTTCAATAGCCTTCATATGGAGGTCCCATATCTTTCCCAAATCGTTCTCTTTAGTGACGACTACGCGAACCAATTGAGTGTTCGAAGACTTCGTCATTGACTTTGGTTTGAGTCTTAACTCAATTTTTATTCTGTTTTTGTTTCCACCGATTATTTTGAAGACTTCGAGGCTTTCGGTAACGGATTCGGCGATCGTTTCCCGATATGAGACCTGAAGTGGACCCAAATATGCGTCCACTCTGTACTCCTTAAGAATTCTGTCTCTAATGACCTGTTTATGGAAAGCCTGTTATAGACATCATATTTGGCATTAACTAGAAGTACCTCAATATGCAATTCTCCCATTCCTTTGATTACTGTCTGACCCGAGTCCTTATCAGTCGATACTTTGAAAGACGGGTCTTCTCTTTGAAGGTTAGAGAGGGCGAGCTCTAGATCTTTGAGTTTGGAGAGTGAGGGCGACTCTATTGAACAGTAGAAGACAGGCTCAGGAACGGACAGACCGGCAAAAATTGGCTGAATATCAGTGTCTTTTGATTCGCACATTCTTTTTGCCTGAATTTCAAACAACAAATCAATTGAAACATAAAACTAATGTTTAATCGAGTTTTCAAAGACAACGACAACAAGACTCACGTCATTTGCCGCCAATTGGGAGACCACTAATGTATCGCCACTTATGGTGTGAACAAAACCGGTGACAACCGCTATATTACCGGCAGATATGTGCGATACCTCCCGAAAGTCATCGGCAAAAGCAATGTATAACTTCTGGATTTTGTCCGCCTTTTCCCGGTTTATGTTATACACCGATTGGTTTGCCTTCAATTGTCCCGAATATAGTCTGAGGAATGTTAGACAACCCAACCGTTTGTCGAAAATGATTTTGAAGGCAAAGGCACACAACTTATCAGAATATAGTCTCTGGACTTCCCTAACCTTTTCCAGAGGACTGGGAAAGTACCGGCAAATAGAGTCCATTAACAACTGGACGCCAATATTCTTATAGGAACTGCCGTATAGTATGGGAAACACCATCTGTTTGACTGTCAATCGTCTGATGGCATTCTGTATCGACTGAGCGCTGATATTCTCCAAGTTATCAGCGCTTAGTATCTCTTCAGACAACTTTTCGTCCAAATCACTGATAGAACCGATAAGTTCTTCGCGCAATTGAAGTGCTTTGGGAAACACCGCATCACTTGATTTCAGTGGAGTTGTAATGAAATCCATGCCTTCATTGCTATTTGGAGGCCACACATGACTCTCCATTGAAACCAAATCAATGACTCCATTGAAACCTTTGGTCTCTTTTAAGGGCACTTGAATTGGAAGGGGTTTTACACCTAATTTTCGTTGAATACTATTCAAACAGTCGAACACTTTCACCGATGATTTGTCCATTTTATTCAAGTAAATGATTCGGGGAATACTATATCTGTTTGCCTGCGACCACACCGTAAGAGTCTGCGCTTCGACGCCGGCCGACGCGTCCAGAATAGTGACGGCGCCGTCCAATACGCTGAGCGCCCGCTCGACCTCAACAGTGAAGTCCACGTGACCGGGAGTGTCAATCAGGTTAATCCTGTGCTTCTTCCAGTCAAATGTGACCGAAGCGGAGGTAATGGTTATTCCTCTCTCCCTTTCCTGCGCCAAATAGTCCATAACAGTGTCCCCGTCGTGCACTTCACCCATTGTGGACGTCTGTCCCGAATAATAGAGCATTCTTTCGGTGGTTGTCGTCTTCCCGGCGTCGATGTGTGCAATAATACCCACATTTCTGGTACTCTTTGGGTCAGACTTTGGATCAAATGTCGGTCGATTTGAACAGTAATAGCGTTTCAATACTTGTCTTAAAATTGATTGGATTTTTGGCCTCATTTGTGGACTCATCTGAAGAATTGATTATTAAATTGATCGGTGATTCGAGTATTAAATAATTCATTCAATTAGTGACACAAAAAGGCATTAATTTTGTGCAAAATTGGACTAAATTTAAGTGATTTTCAATTGAAAGCCAAACATATTCTTAAGATATTAGACAATAATTACCACAAAAATTGTGTTTTGAATTAAAATCTATTGAATTCAATGGAAATGTGTTTTGAATTAATGATTGTTTTCTTTGTGTTCAACAAATATACAAAACATTTGACACATTTATCGTCGAAATTCAGACTCATCTTTGAAAATGAGTTGAATTTTTCAGTGAAATTCAAATTCATTGAACTTTTTTCTCACAAACAATGCATTCATTGATTAAAAATGAGTTTAAAATAATTAATGTTTTGATAAAACTTACGACTTTTGGGTCTGTTTTTGGTTTGGATTAACGCTTTGTTTATCGGATTTTACGGATGTTTTATATCATTGAAAATGTTTTCATTAAGACTTCAATGGACTCAATGTTTGTCTTTCATTAGAAATGCAAATAAATTGACGAAAATCACTGAATAATTGATGAGAAAGTGTTAAACAAAACACAATATAAATCACAGAAACAAATATTAATTAAATAATTGATCCAAAAGTTAATTAAATGCAATGTTTTTCGGCTCTAAATGTGATTCAAAAAGAGTTTAATGTTTTGATTTCATCCCGAATGAGACTCATATGGCAGTAGAAGTAGTGTTTAAAATGGTATAACCTTAACAAGACATTCCTCTTACGCAAAGGATCAAGGTTAGTTGAAAGTAGCCGCAGGCAAAGATTGAGAAAGAGCAATAAAATCTAGCAAAATATTTTCACCATGATTAATCACCCATTGAGTCAAATAATAGGAATTTTTTAGTTTAATAACTGAATCCCTTTTGGAAACCCCTTTTCAAACACTACTCTTTCATGTATTGATTGCTCAATAGTTGAGCTCAAAGAGAGACTGTCTGTGAGTTTGAGTGAATGACTAAAAATATTTTTCGTGTTATTCAGTGATCGCATGAATCGACTCTTCAGTCGACTATTACTACAGTTTTTATTTCAATTCAAAGCTGTGTTTCTGTATTTGAGTCTCAAAACTCGTCTGCATTTCAATCCATTGAATAGTTTTTTGTCTTTGAATTCAATGGATTTTCACTGGATTTGCATCAAAAACACCATCAAATAAGACATCATTTTTATATACTGTTATAAATGCCTTCAGTTTATGTGTTTTTGTTGAAATGAAATTCAATTCAATTAAAACTCTGATCACAAGAAATGTTAAACCAATTGCTCCGTCCATTGGCTTCAAGAAGCCGTCAGATTATCAACAAATTAAGACCAAATCCCCGGATATTATGACTATAAATAAATCGGACCCAAAAGTTCATAGATTACTCTTAACTCTGAATATATTTAATAATAGATTACTTAATAATATTTGTGGTTATTATGATATCAACAGAAGAGTAGTTTCCACTTCTTCTTCCAGTTCTCTGTCGATACGTAATTACAGCTCAAAAACTGGGAACCAAACCGGTGATAGTGATTCAGAACTGTACGACGACGACGAAGACCTGTTCCACGAGCCACCGAAGGTCAGGTTCGGCCTCTTGAAAGTAGCGCTCGTTATTATTCTGGGCACTTATGCCGGCGCTATGTTCGCGATGTTTGGCGCAAACTTCTTGGAAGAGTTCGAGATATTTGTCAAAGACGATGACGAGGACGACGATTGACTTACAATCAGTTTAGAAGATAATTGTCTTCTCTGTTTTGGTTCGTGAGTTTCGGATCAATTGATCCGATTATTCGGTAATTTTTTTAGTTTTCGCCGAAAATCAAAACAAATGTCTGTTTCCTGTCTTTTATCGCATCAATCGATTGGTTGAACCCTTTCTTCAAATCAAATGAAGACAAGTCTAGGCTATAATCAAGTGATACAATCATCAGTTCTTGTATTCAGTGACAAAGTTTGTGACAAAACTATTGATTTCTCAAATTTCGATCATTTTGTGGTAGAATTGCTTCAAATTCTGGATGTGATCTGAATTTTGTTAGTTTTTATCACCACTTTTATCATGAAATTTCAATATTCAGACATAATTTGGTTGAAATTCAAGACTTAACCCAATTATGACGACATTCAAAGACATTCAAAGACTTGGAATTCAATTGGATTTCATATTTCAGAACAAATTTTTAGTTCAAATCAAAGGAAATGAGTTTTAAATCAAATTATTCTCAGAAATCAATGAATGAATTCTCTTATAAAACGTTAAAAAAGAGCCCAAAAGAGCCCAGACTTTAGTGATTGGAGTATATCGTTGTTAATCATTGAAACCTTACTTAAATGCCTGAATATTTCAAACGAAAAGTCGTATCTCTTCCGACACAAAGTCTTATCTCATCTATAATTAAGTTATTTATTATTAAATTCAATGAGAATCCAATTAATTATATATTTATTCGTTGTTTTGTTCCTTCAATTTATACACAGATAAGTGTTTATAACTATTATTACATATATTTATAATCTATTGTTTTGCTTATATTTATTGTTATAAACTCTGAGATATATTTCGTTATATTTTTTATTATTTTTAGTCGTTTTCTCTCTCTTTGCGATTGATTTCAATCGTTTCCGACAAACAAATGCCTAATAATTACCGAAATATACATTAAAATCACCGCTCATTCAATTAATACGAATTGATTTTAACTGTAAATACATTAAAATTAATGTAAATATTTTCAAAACTAATTAAAAAGACTTTTAATTCGTACGAAAAGCGACTAATGTCTGGAAATAAACACATTTTTTGTGCTGTTCTGCAATTCCTTACTATTAATAGCATCCGAAACAAAACAACTTATGATTTTTCCGATCAATTCATTTGAGAATTAAACCAAAACTTATTCTTCCCTTCTTTTTGACTAATGATATGCTCTTTAAGTGGAGGAAAGGGAGGAAAGACATGTGTTTCCAAAAGGAAAATCTCTTTTTTTACGATTTGTTTTTCACAAATGAAGACAAACCTATTCTTTTCGTTTTTGTTTATCTCAAGAATTCAAAGAATCAAAAGGGAAGGGATGGGGAAAGGGGGCAAAATTTTGGAGAGAGAGAGGGAGAGAGAGAGAGAGAGAGAGAGAGAGAGAGAGCAAATTGTTTTTGATATCTTGGTTTACGTCTCAATAAATTGGTTGAATTGCAGGAAATCTGAGTATAAATAAGAATCTAAAGTCTCGTAAATCAGAATTTCTTTGATATTATTAACTCTTCTTGACTTTTGTGTGGTTTTGATCCAAAGGAAAAATTGTCTTTTGAGCCATTAGTCCATACCTTTTGTGGATAGACTGATATTGAGGCGAATCAAAGGGAATTTTAAATTAATTTTTCATATGATTTGTGAATAATTCAGAAAATAGTGTGTATTTGTAGTGAACTCAATGTTAAGGCCATTAATAACTTATAAAATAACTGAATGAAGAGTTGAGGAGATTGTAGTCACGAATCGAATCCGAAGAATAATATATCCGAGACTCAGGTCTGGAATCAGAGTGAAGTGAAAAGGCCTTAATTCCTGTCTCTCAACTCATCTTGTTTTATATGAGATTTTTGTTTCATCTTTTGCTCACTTTATTCAATTGGGTTTCGACTGAATTGTGGCCGAAATGGGAGTACTTTACGAATAAATATCATTAAGGAGTGGAAACACTCTCCAAATAAAAAGCTGGAGTAAACAAATTGTGTTAGAGCTTAGGCTACAAAAAAAGGCTCGATATCCTCGATAATTCACTTTTGCATACTTAGGTAAGAATGGGATTCCTTTTACCAAAACGTTTCTCAACAAAAAATCGATACCAAATGTGTGAACAGAATTCTCGATAATAATGAGATTCCCGTCAAATGTTTGCAATGAATTCATTTTGAAAAACCACTGATTCCTCATTAATTCGTATATATCTTCACAATGGGTTACTATTAAGTCAGTGAAGTCGTTTGGCGGTCATTATTCTCAGCAAAACATGTATTTTGATGTTAAAGAGGCGGTACATTACCCGGTAATTGTCTAAACAATCTATTTGCTCATAATAAGGGTTAGGAAATAAATTGGACAGGTACATTTATTCAGCAATCTTTTATTCTTGATATGAATTTTTAACGAAGAAATAAATTTAAGCATGCTAAACTTGAGTTTGAATAAATTATATTGAAACTAGGTTGACATTTATAATAGATAATTGAATGGCGTTATGCTTGAGGAAATGTACCAAACTGTACCAGAATGTACCATGTTATTTTACTGATAATATTCAATTTTACTCCAAGGAATTCAGTGTTGACATTATGGTTGCGCTCAAACTCTAACCTTTTCCTATCTGAACATCGAATGCATATATAATTTCTTTGAATATAAATTTAAATTTTATTTTATTAATAGATTTATAAATTATTTTTCGTATAAATCTGTGATAACATTGAATTGATATTCACTTGAGTTCGGAACAGAATCTGTATGTCTGAGCAAATATCGATCCCTTTTAAAATCGTGCGGAATATCCACTCGTTATCGTGTCTGAGCACAGGTTCGCAAACTTCATAATTTAACTCAAGTCCTGTTAATTCAGGCAAATATTTATTCCGAATAAATTACTATAAAATATGTCTAATATGTAACGCAACTCAAGTCTTATAGACCTTAAGCCGCGTATAAAATATACAGTTATATAATCCATGAGTTATTCGCTATAAGAACTCAAAACCTAATTTTTCAGACAATTTTTTGGGATTTCCGATGAATTCACACTTTCTGTGAGATATAAGACATCTCTTGAGTTAATTGATGTCTATTTTTAAAAATGTGATTCAAATTTGTCTCATAAATGATCAGAAGTGAAGAGCAAAACAAAAGACTTTGCAAAATAGTGTCAACAGATGTGAAGACTTCTTCATTAGAGGCTTAAAACTCTAATAGAGATACATATTTGAGGGCAAACCTCCCATTAATAATAGCTTTTAAACGGAATGTAAAAAGGATTACAAAATAATTGATTACTCCTTAAAATCAGAGCTTTGTTTAAACTATAAGTTTTGCTAATAGAGGATGTTGTGAAGGAAATAAAACTGACAAGAGCATAGCATAAAATAAAGCCATGGTAATTAGTAGTGTTAAACTTCATGTGAATTGAACAGTGAATTGACATAAACTGAACAAAATGTGAATGCAATCAGAATTACCGACAGATTTATAGACTCGTCGTTGTGTTCGACTATTTCTATGACGACTATCACTAGACCTGCAAAATACAGACCTAAAGTGTCAGAGCTTTGGATGAATTGCATAACAAAATATTGCTTCAGATATGACTCTGACTTCCTTTTTGACAGAATTCTGATTTCACACCAAAAATAAATCATTTGTTGAACTGAAAGCCATTCAATACTTTTCGCTGTAATCCTATAGAAAACATTAAAATCGTTTAATTCAAGCGTTTTGTCTGATATTCAATATATGGAATTTTATCTTGCAATACAATTTATCTATTAATCTAGGCAATATACTGGCAAATAATTCGACTCATATTTCTCGCTAATCAATAAACTGTTTATTTGACAGTTTATGCAATTGTGGAGGTTTTAAAAGCGACCCAAATTGTTATAATAAAATTTTATTGCAAATGAAATTCTCTTATCATTAATTCCGGGTCTGAGTTGTCGTAAAAATAAATACTTTCCTCGAGTATTGATTTTTTAGACCAGTAATGCAAAGGTAATTGAAATTCTTGTAGACTTTGATACCGAATTTCCTGATTTATTTCAATCCCTTTTTTATTTGGGAATTCAAATATCCGGCAAATTTTATTTCTCACCATGATCATTATGGTTTAATGTTGCAAAGTGTTCTAAATTAATTTTTTTCAATCTCTCGGGAAATTTGCGGGAAATTTCTTGAATGTTTCACTATTTTCAACCTAATAAAGGAGATTATAATCTATTAAGAAATGATTTATTGGTTCTCTTATTTTCATCATTTAATATTGTGTCCACATAATTACTATTATCATGCAATTTGTATTTGAATTATCTTGCAAATTGGATGAGTTCCAATTTCAGCCAGCAATTTATGGCTCATTAATTATATTAAGTAAACGCATAATACAATTAATTATTCAGTTATTCTCATAAATAACTGAAAATAATATCTCTTTTGTAATCAAATCATTGAATATAACAAAATCGATACCAAATATATTTTAGTCATTTTATTCTTCCTTTTTTCACCGATTCATCGCTTGTTTGCAGGTTTAGATCAATATCTGATGACATTTCAATTGATCGTTTTCAATATTCATGAAAAAAGTCAATTATGTGGTAATTAAATGAGCAGTTAATGAAGAATTGTCGTTAAAATAGTATTTTTTCTCCGAATAGTTTCTGTTTTATTGATTTATAGGAATTTATAGATTGAAATCTCACTGAAAATGGTATTTGAGGCCATTTTTCAAACGAATCATTTATTTAAAATAAGTCATGAATTATAAAACCAAGAGTGAAATCGAACCAAATTTTGTGGATTTTATTCCTTCAAACGGAAGGTTTATTCCTCCATATAATCTACTTTCCAGGCCATCGATGGACTGATTTTTGCTTCAATGAATGAACGAAATTTTCCGCCAAAATAGACTTATATTTGAAAAATAAAAGGATTTAATTGAAACGAATTAAATAAAAATATCCCGAAGTTTAATGCTAACCCATTGAACATAATGTATTGGAAAGAATCTAGAACATTTGATTTGTGATCATTTTCTTATCATAAAATAATCAAGATAAAAGTTTGATACCAGAAAGTTCAAAGATTGTATTTCCATCTCTTTCTCATTTATCAAGAATTGGAAGTTTGAAAAAAAGGATTATTAATAAATCAAATAAATTATTGATTATTTGGTACTTGCTTTAGGAACTTCACCACAAACTTGAAAAATGGAAAAAGAGGTCATAATTTTATACAAGAATATATAAATGCGATCATTTTTCTCAACAGAAAAGATAACATAAATTGAATTCTGTTCTTTGAGTTTAACCATTCATTCATTGATTTTATATTTTGTTGAAATCTATTTGAAATGAAATTTATTTTAAATCAAATAAATTGAAATAAAAGAGCATTTTATTTGAAAATCAATTCTCAT
The DNA here is from genome assembly GCA_034699985.1 of Minunthozetes semirufus. Taxonomy (NCBI): domain Eukaryota; kingdom Metazoa; phylum Arthropoda; class Arachnida; order Sarcoptiformes; family Punctoribatidae; genus Minunthozetes; species Minunthozetes semirufus. The sequence goes on from JAQIXD010001238.1 coordinate 12,777, forward strand.
TTTATTTCAATTACTATTACTATTGATTAATCGCTTATTCTGTGCTCAAATCAATTACTTTGGGATCAATTTTGACAGAATATTCTCAAACAGTAATTAATGTTTGTCTGCAAATGTCAATCAACGACAGAATTAGATCCGATTTCCATCGAAAGACTTTATTGGATTCAATGTTTGGCTTTATTTTAGTTACTTTTCCTAAAATCAATACTTTGTGATCATATCTAATGCTTGTTAATCATCAATGGATTACATGGATTACCACCAAAATGATCAATTTTAATTGAAAATTGCGGCCTTAATAGGGAACAAACTAAGCCATTCAATAGAACCTTGATCATTTAAGAGTCTAACATCCATAACATTCCTAATGCAAAGTCAAACATTAGGAACATTTTGTGAATAAAAAGTTGGTTTAAATCTCGTGATTCAGAAAAGAATTTTCATTCATTTGAGTTAATCAACGCTTTGTTTGAAAAAGATTTTCTGAAAATGAATCCAATGATAAAAACTCTGTTTTTAGTGACAATCAATGTATTGCTGTTCGGAGCCGTCACTAATCGGAACAATTCAAAGACATATTTCGTGGCACTGCCTCCAAACACATTGCCTTATATGTGTTATGACGCCAGAGTGTTCTTGAAATGGGAAAAGGATATCGAAGTCTGTGTATTCGATAGGTGGGTGCCCCTCAAACTTGGTGAAGACCGGAAATTGATTCTTGACAGTGGACGGGCATGTTGTGCTAGGTTCCAAAGTGACCATTACAGAGAGAAAATGGTATTCAAATGACTGATTGATTAATTGTTCTCTTATTAAACCATTGATTTTAACCACAGATTAGAAGGGAATGCGATTTGAAGGATGAGCGCCAATACACAGATTACTGGAAAGATCTTCAGGACAATACTGCGAAGACATGCAAACAGCTTAATGTAGAATTGGATGAAAACTATTGTATAAAAGAACAGAGCATTTCTCTAACCGATCGGTGTTTGCAATTGTTGAATGAGTTAAGTAATCCGATTCCGGTCACAGAACCCGAACTGGTGGTAGCGAACAGTCCCTCTCCTATGGATCAGCCGTTAGAGTCGAATAATAGCGGATCGGCGGACAACTTGTCTGCAATTATAGCACTTTTAGCCGCAGTTTTCGTTTTTATCTAATTATTAAACGAATTAAAAATTTGTTGTAATTTCTCTTAAATTCCTTATATTTGAAACTTTTATCTAATAAAATGATTGAATACACTTATTATGTCCTTATCTTAATCAAATGCATTCTGTTTTCTTCTGGTTCTGATTATTCTGAGTTAATAACCATTCATTCATTGATTTATTACTTTAACATTATTTTGTGGAATAATTTTAATTTGAATTACTATTGATTTGTTGCTTATCTTCGGCTAAAATTAATTGCATTATTTCGGATCACATTTGACAGACTATTCTCAAAAAGTAATTGATGTTTGTCTGCAAATGTCAACCAGATTTAGATCCAAAGACTTTATTGTATTCAATGTTTGGCTTTATTTTAGTTACTTTTCTTAAAATTAATACTCATTTAACATTTGATTCAATTGTTCTAAACATGAGATTCAAATGAAAATCTATGAAATTCTATGATTTGAATGATTTTCACTCAAAATTTGTTAAATAGAAGTGAATTAATACTCGTTTTGAAGTTCAATAAAAATGTCATTTATTTTAAATCACTTTATTCTGAGTCTTGTCTTAAGCCAAGTAATAGATGTGATGGCATTCAATTCTTCTCGAGTCAAGTATTTCAGCGAAGATTCCTTTAATTGTGATAATGTAAAAGTACAACAGGACTCAATTGATCTCATTTTCGATACTCTCAAGATTTGTTTATCAGAGAAGTGGGCGCCCCTTCCAGAGTCCACATACCCTGCATCAGACGAAAGAGTCTGCTGCTATCACCAAGAATCAATTTGTCTTCACCAAAAAGTGGTAATTATCTGACTTTAATTGCTTCTTTGATTTGTGTTGCGAATCAACTTGTGATCACTTTAACCAATTGTCTAATAGGTGTCCGAATGGTGTCATACAAGAGATAATTTTGAATATTCAGTAAAAGAAATGTATGACCAGTTGACTGTCGACTGTTCTAAAGTCAGTGTAAAACTGGACACAAAGTTCTGCAATAATCTAAAGACTAATGAACTGAGAAGTTTTAGAGACTTTTGCACAAACAAATTCGGAATGCCCTGCACTTGGGTTCCGCCAACCTATGCAAAGGGTCAAGAGGTCAAAGGTTTTGCACATAAAATCCAAAGTTATAACTCATTATTCTTTTCATTAGTTATTTATCTTTTGCTAAAATTTTGTCTTTAAAATAGAGTTTAAGTAAAAATAAAAATAAAAATAAACGCCTTCTATAAACTTGGATAAACCCATTAATAATTGAATTTTTATCTGGATTAAAGTCTTGAACTTAATCCCTAATTGAAAAAAAGCATTTAATCTCAAAACACAAGACTTTGACATTCAATGAATTGACTTAAATAATAGTCTATTAAATGTTAGGCAACCTATGAATGGGTTTTTTAAAATTTCTTATAATTGGTTTAAATGACATTCATTTCAATCCTTTCAAAAGGGGATCCTATGCCATGAATTCCTTATTAGAGATGATTGCAAACAACTTTACTTAATTACTCCATCAAAAAACATGGTTACGCCTATTCACTGAATCATCAGAAGAATTTTGATTTTTTGTCACTTGACATGACTTTAGCATAATTTTATTCAATGAATTGGATGTATTTAAATTAATCAAAGTCATATACTGCTATTATTATTAATATTGATTTCAATAACATAATTAGTGATAATTTGCCAGAAGAATGTCTTTGAAAAACCAGGAATAGGTCTCATATTATTGTCGACAATCATTAAAATGATTGAAAGTCTATGCAATCGATCGCTTAATAATTGCATTCATTGAAAATCAATACAAATGTAGAGACAAATGTTTGGATTAGTTATTCTTCAAGTGTTTAGTGATAAATGAAATGATTTTATTTTATTTTTCACAAAAATTGTTTTCAATTTTAAAAAGTTTATTTATTTTAAATTATTCCAAACTTTTTAAAATTGAAAACAATTTCTAATCTCTTGTTTTGCGCGCAAATATTTATCATTTAATATCTGAACAAAAATTAATTAAAATTAAAGCAATTTTATCGCAAATATTGAAATGTTGTTCATTAAAAAGATATTCAGTTTATTTAAAAGGAGTAGAACTAAGACAATTGAATACAAGAACCGAATTCTTAACGATTACATTCTTATGGATGTCTTTGAATACTGTGATATTGAAGATCTGTTTCGTTGGCTCAGAATATCAAAACAGTTCTTCCAATGTATTCAAAGAATATTGAAAATAAGAAATCATTTAATAGTTTGAAACGGCACAGACAGCCTTCTTGACAAAAGGGGTGTTCGTTATAGCTTTCGCTTCGGTTTAAGACCAGTGGCTGTCCAGTCGTTGGCAAAGCGCGCAGCGTTTTAAGGAATTGTAGCACAAATTGATTGTATTTAAAAATAGTTTTATTTAAGAATGAATTTAAGCTAAAAATATATTACAATAGAATAGCATTACTGCTAAGACTAAGAGATAAAAACGAAGAGCGCGATACCAGAGCTGAACTCAGGTTTAAATAGACAGCAGTTGTGAGCGTTGACCACC
>JAQIXD010001239.1:0-16472 GCA_034699985.1 Minunthozetes semirufus
ATTTTTCCCCTAAAAAAGTTAGGTTAGTGTGAAAATCTTGTTGAGCGGGGGGCGGGGGTCTAATTTCCAAATTTTCCAGGGGGGTCTAGCACCTAACCCCCCCTGTGGCCATCCCTGATTTAAACTAATCTTACAAAAATAGCAGACAATAAAATAGTAAAGAGAACCGAATAATAGACAACAAAAGAAATTCCAGTAAAATATGCCGGCTATAAAAAGAGCTAATAAACCATACTGGATAAAATCAATTATATTCAAGCTTATAAAAGTGAAAAATATTATTACTCCAAAAACTGAGAGTGAGTATGGACGATATATTCTTGTTACCAATTGGTAAATGAAGGCGACATTATCTAGGTAATGTTTTCGATAATATTTATGGTTGAGCCCAAGACTATGGATGGACTCTAAATCAGTATTTAACACATCTATCAAATCCATCCATTTGTATCTCAATTTATGTCTCCGATTAAAGATATGAAAATATTGGACACAAAATAGATTGCAAAATATGGCCAATAAATAGTAAAACTGTGAAAACCCACCCAAATAGTGGTAAACACCAAAGTAATAGAGGGGTAGATTATTAGATTTCAATTGATTGAGTTTGAAATAAATAATTAGACATTGAATGGCAAACAATAAATGAAACAAAATTATTGAATAATATTTGATTTGTTTAATCAGTTTTTCTCTTCTGTTAAGAGTTTCACTAATTCCGTAATCAAACGGAAGATTCAATTTAAGTGAAAACATTTTTATTACTATTTCTTTTGACAAAAATTCACAAATAATGAGAGGTTTACAATAAGGGGAAACACAATTTCATCTTTAATGGTTTTTATTAATATTATTATTATAATAACCACTATTGCAAATCATTAATTTCCATCATTTAATTGCATATTCAATTAAAACAAGAATTCTCTCGAATTATTTTTAATCTTAATTACATTCAATGAATTGAATTTATTATTTTTAGAGAACCTTAATTAATCAACAAATTAATGGCAAATATAAATGTAGGTTGAGTTGCATTTATTGATCAAGACGAAATGTCCGTTACTTTCAAGGTAAGACCAACCATTAAAACGAGCCACTGAAATGTTAATATAAAATTTCAATCATAAATATGTTGCATGATAATTTTTCTGCCCAATTTTATAGCACTGGAACTAACCTCATAACACTTGAATTGATTGATTAGGAATAATGTCCAGCAGTAAAAGCCAACCCTATTGTCTGCCGTCCTCTCAATGAATGTCAATAACTAAAAATATATTTAAAATTCATTGAAATAAAAGTTTAATAATATTTCTCTTACTTTTAATTTGCATTTAAGTAATACTCGAAGTCTTTTATTGCAATTCAATCGATTCAATAGTTTGTAAGTGTTTTTGGCCTCAAATACAATACGACTGCAGAAGAAGACAATCGTTAGGATAAAAGTCAGAATAAAGATTAAGGCAATCATAAAAACAATCTTGATCATTAAATTGAGTATTTCGCTGTTCAATACAATTGTAGTGAAAATTCCAAGAACTATCGCTAATCCAATCCAATTAAAAAAACATATAGAGTGACCAAATCTCATTGAAAACCACTATTCTCTTATGGATAACATCAATGTTTTGCAATATATTCATCACTTTATTACCGGTTATCCAATGTTTTTGTCTCAACAATTGATCCAAATTATGATTCAATGATTTTATAAGATATTTCGAGTAATGACAATAAACAAGGAAATAGACGAATATCCAGACATACATTTCTGCCAAAACAACACCAAATAATGTGAATAAAATACTCCAAAACAAACCAAAAGTAATTAATTGAATGAATGACGAGTTCTTTGACAAGAATATAAAAGAAAGACTGAATGAAGTGAAAACACAAGAATTTGTTAAAATAGTTTCAAATAAATTGATATAATTTCTCATTTTATTCGAAGAATTTGATTCTATCACATAATTTTCGTCAAATAATTTGATATTATTTTTCATATGAAAATAATTGATAATTTCAAAGACGAAAATCACAGAAGAAAAGATCATAACTGTTAGGTTCCAGTGAAGTTTAAACTGGAATTTGAAGACATAGTCTCCGATAAGTATTGAATAGAAGTCATCGGTTATGAAAAGTGAAATAAAGTCTCGGATTATGATTACAGACAACAAAGTGTTGGCAATCAATGGATTGAATAGTTTTCTTCGTTTCCCATAATTCTGGTTATAATAAGGAAAACCATTTCTATAGATCTTCTCTCCCATCAAAAAAAGCAATGTTTCAAAGTTACCAAAATTGTGGGACATTTGAGAATTCATCTTTCAAAGTGGAAAAAATATTCAAATCTATTTTCCAATAATTTTAATATAAGTAGAATAATATTTATCTGAATTTACTGTTCATTTCTGATGAGATATTTTTTTTTAAAAGTTATTTATTTTAATGATTACTACTCATACAAAATATGGAAAAAACGTGTCCTAATTGATCTAGATAGACAATTTACTTCATGGTAGGTCATTTACAAAAGCAAAAATAAAATTTTTTTAATATAAAATAAAAATTTAATCGAATTTATTGCAAAACTAATAAAATTAAAATTTTCAAGGTCATTATATCGAAATGCATAAACTTTATTTATTAATTTATTTAATTAACCATTTTATTGATTAATCGATGTTTTTACCTTAAAATTATCCTTGATAAACAGATTTAATTGAGATTATTAAATCTGTTTCTAAATATTTTCTAATTATTATAATTTACGTTAATATCTATTAAATATTTATTAAAGTAAATTCAATTTTAAATATAAAGGTTTATCCTGGTTATTTAAATGATAAAAATATCACAAACTCTCAAAACCTTAATTTAAAAATGAATGTATCACTGATTTTGATGACTATTTTCGCAGTTTGTGTTGAGCACATCCTAACTATTGCGGACCAATTAGGCAATAAAGATAACAACAAAGAAAGTTTAACCAAGATCAATTATACTGAGTTGACCAATGAATACGATTACGAAGAGTTTGGTTCGAAAAATATCAACTATGAAGGTGAAGAGCAAACTTTTGTTGATAAGTGGATCAAATTACACTTTGATGGTCGAAATATTTCCATCAATAAAGAGGTGAAACATATCAATCAAACTTTCGAAGCCATCAAAACATTATCACAAAATATTGAATACCTCTTCAAGTCTTCAGAAAATAAGAGAGAAGAGGTAAAACTTATTGAATTTTTAAGTAGTATTGATCTTGGTCTATCCATCGACTGTTTGTCTGCATTTATTCGTATGACCAAGGCAATTGGCAGCAATGAATTATGGGCTCTGAAATGTGAGTATTTGATTATAAAGTAATTTTAACAAGTTATACAGTAAATAGATTTAATGAAGGTCATTTTAAATTAATTTTAAAGATATCGACTCATGGGGTCGACTCATTCCTTCTGGTATTTCAGAGGGAGTTATGTCTGATTTTGGAGAATATTCTGAGTGTCTTAGTATCGAAAGCCCACAAATACCCAACAGTTCTTCAATTAAAGGAAAGTACTGTCTATTAAAGCCTATTATACCGTTCCCTTACTCAGAAACTGATGAAAAAGAGATAATGGCTGACATAAACAAGCTTGGACAAAATTCGGATAATACAATTCCCAGTTCATCTATTTGGTTACTCGTAACTGCAATTAAAAAGTTACATGGTGTTTTCTATAGAATAGGTGTATGCATACCATCTCAATGCAGTGCTCTTGAGTTTCAGCACATGTTGAATGCATGTAAGTAATAAATTGTTTGATCATGATAAGTTCAAAATAATAAATAAATTATTTCAGTATTACATCCAGTTATTCGAATTCCTCTGGAAGTGGGACCTAATTGTAGTGTAAGGGATGAGACAAAAACATTAGACAATTACCAACTCTTTTCGATGTAAGCCTTTAATAGTGATTTTCAAAATATAATGTCATAGATTACCCTAAATTTGTCTAAATTTAGCATTTTCTTTGGCCTTTCATTTATCCTGGTATTCCTGAGCACTGGGTATGAGCTCTACATTAAAAGGAAAATAAATGATTTGAAATCAAACAAAATTAAAGACGAAATCCTAGAATCAGACGATAATTTGAATCAATTGCTGACTTCGTATTCATTAATCAGAAACACGGGTTTATTATTTGCTAAAAGCAAAGGATTCCCAGCACTGGACGCAATTAGATTGATCATGATAATTTTAATGTTAGTAAATCACCATTATTTTTCAAATTGGATATTATTTGGTGGGATTTTAGCCAAGAAGTTCTACTCGGATATTGTATTTAAATATTTCGAGGATTACAAACATTTTATTATTCGCCAGATTCTCAGTACGGACGCCCTGTTTAGCTTGAGGTTTGTACCTAGTTTAATAATTCGCTTTTAATTGGGTTGTTTTTTTCCATAGTGGGTTTTTGATGTCATACACTGTTTTGCAGAGGTTAGAGAAATCTAACGGAAGTTTCAATTACTTGAAATTCATATTCAATAAATGGATCCGATTTTCTCTTTTAATATTTGTCTCAATTTTGTTCTTCTATTTATTCCCACTGTTCGGTGGCGGACCAATTTGGGACCAATTTTCCGCAACTACCGTACTCGACTGCAAGAATCCAACAAGGTTATTAAAAATGACGTTTCTTGTCCACAACCTATTTGAAGGCAATGATATGTCAGACGAAATAATTGATGTAATAATTAATGTCTTTTATTTAATACTTTTTCTAAAATATCATTTTAAGGAAGTTTCTATAAACTAGGTCTATTTATTTTGCCCGTAGTGTAATGTTTCTACTTGGTTCCTTGGTGCTCTATTTCAGCTATCAATTGTTGGCCTTATTTGCATCGGAATATATCACAGAAATAAATTCATTGGAATTGTTGTCATAATATTAGCCCTAATGTTGAGTCTATTCGCAAGTATTGCACCAAATATTGTCTTCAATGTCAGACCATTGCTTCAAATGTGGGATACGGGGGACGACACGTCTCAGTCTTGGATTATGCTCTGGTGGCTTTACCTGCCAACCAATTACGGCACAGCCTTTTTTATAGGGATAGCCTTTGGATGTTTGATTAAGAGAAAAATTAAAATGAGCACATCCTCATCAAAATTATTCTGGATTTTGTCGTTAGTCATGTGCATAATAGCCTTATATTGGCATGATTCATTTTATAAGCTTGATCAGTCTGCTTCTCGTGTCAGTATACTTCTCTATCTATCTGTTGGAAAATTAATCTTCTCAGTTGGGTTTAGCTGGATCATTTTTTCGCTTTGCACAGAGAAACGAGGTACTATTATTTTTTGCTGAGCTGGTCAATTCACAATTCAATTTTGTGCTAGGTTTTCTGAATAAAATTCTTTCCTGGAACGGACTCCAACCAATAGCCAGACTATCGTTTGGGATGTATTTATTGCACCCATTGGTCATCACTCAAAGAGTATTGACTCTTGAATACACTCAGGATATGAGTGATAAATATATGGTAAGTAACAGAGATTATAATTAGTGTGCACATTTTCAAAATTTTATTTTGTTTAGCTTGAACATTTCATTGTGGATTTGATTTACATAATAATCTTGGCGTTGATTTTCTATCTTCTATTTGAGTCTCCGTTTAATAACATTTTGTATTACTTTATGTCAACTAAACTCAAATCAAATGAAAAATGCATTAAATGTGAGACAAAGACCGCTCATATTGTGGTTAAACTCTGATTCTATTAATATGATTGTGTTTGATCAAATATGTTTTATCACATTTAAATTATGATATAATTGGTCTTCTCTCCCATCAAATAAAATAAAGTTTCAAAGTTATCCATTTAATCTTATTTTGGACATTCATTGACACTCATCTAAATTATACAATAAAAAGGAAACTCATATAAACGTAAATCTTAAATCGATATTTATTTCATAATAGAAGAAAACATATAAAGATTAATTTTATGTCTATAATTTATGCTTTCAAAATTGGATCTCAAATATTTCCATGATGAGCATTCTCATAATCATTATAATTGTAATGATAGATGATTTGGATTTATAAATGGCTACTGTTTTCAGAGTAAAATATCATATAGTAGATATTAAGCATTAAATAAATTATTTTTTAATTATTTTTAAAATTATCAAGATTGTTGGTTACTAAATGAGTGAAGAGCTTAAACTGAAATGACCATGTACTTTGACTCAAGCAGAAATCTCCTTAATTTTAATGGTAATGCCAATCATGATAACCAACCACTAAAATTTAAAACTTCAATAAAATTGAACATTTTGTGCACACCATAACACTTACCTCGTAGCATTTGAATTCGTTGATGATAAATAGTTTCCAACAGTAAAACCCGATCCTATTCTGTGCCGTTTTCTCAATGAATGATAACAACTAAGAAACTTAGTTTTTAAATAAATAGTATTTTAGGAATAAGTCTTACTTTGAATTTGTATTTAAGAAATATTCGAAGACTTTTACTGCAATTCAATCGATTCAATAGTATGTAAGTCTTTTTGGCCTCAAATACAATATTACTGCAGAAGTAGACAATCATTAAGATAAACGTAAAAAGAAGTATTAGACCAGAAATTAATATTATTTGGATGACTATACTGTTGATTTGACCGGAGAAGACTGTGTTACCGAAAACACCCAATAGTAAGGCTAACCCAATCCAATTGATAAACACAAATAGTGACCAAATCTTATTGAAATGCATTACTTTCCGATGGATTTCATCGATATCTCGCAAAGCATTCATCAATTGATTACAAGTTATCGGATATTTTTGGCTAAAGAGTAGTTCCAGACTTTGATTCACAGATTTTAGAAGATATCGCGAATAATGGCAATAAACCAGGAAATACATATATGACCAAACATACATTTCTGCAAGATATAAACCATATAGTGCTAATAAATAGCTCCAAAACAGTCCAAAAGTGATTAATTGAATAAATGTTAAATTCATTGAAAAGAAAAAGAAGGATACATTGAATTTAGCGAAAAATAAAAAGCATTTGAGAATATAATCAAATAGTTTAACATATTTTCTCAATTTTATCGTTGAATTTGTTTCCAAAACATTATTTATATCAAAATATTTGATATTATTCTTGAAATGAGAATAATTGATAATTTCATATACAAAGACCATAACATAAAGGTCTAAAAGTGTTAAATTCCAGTGAATTTTGAACTGGAATTTGAAGACATAATCCCCGATAAGTATTGAATAGAAGTCATCGGTAATGAAATATGAAATAAAGTCTCTGATTGTGATTAATGTCAACAAAGTATAGATAATCAAAGGATTGAATAGTTTTCCTCTTTTTCTAAAGTTTTGGTTATAATAAGGAAAACCATTTCTATAGAGTCTCTCTCCAATCAAAAAAAGTAAAGTTTCAAATTCACCAAACATTATATTTTTCGGGCTTTCTTTCACACTCAGAATATAATCACAGTTTGATCGGTCATAACTATGAGGACCTATTATTGTTTAGATAGAAATTTACGACATGAAAGGTAATAGAGACAAACAGACAAAACTTATATGTCATCTGAAATGGTAGCCAAATATAGTTAATAAATGGTCTTGTTCTAGTAAATAATACGTTTAATAAAAATTCAAAATACGAATTTAAACTGAAAATAATCAATCATAAATTATAATGGACAATTACAATAAAATAAAATGAAAAAATAAAATATAAAATATCCTATTTAATCGATAGTTAAGCAATCAAACAAAGCAATTATAATTTATAACTGAATTTATTTGAATATTACCATGACAATTATATCTTGAATAAATAACAAGGGAGAGAATGAAAATTTGAATATGAATTTAATAAACAAGTCAATTTAACAATGATATGTCCAAGCCAGCTTTTTACTCATGCAGAAATCTCTTTGACTTTGATGGTAATACCAATCATTAGCACCAACCACTGAATTTGAATCAAGTATTTCAAGAACCAATGTTAATAAAATATAAAAATGAGCACACACCAAAACTAACCTCGTAGCATTTGAATTCATCGATGATAAATAGTTTCCAACAGTAAAACCCGATCCTATTCTTTGCCGTTCTCTCAATGAATGACAACAACTAAAATAAACTTTCGTTAAAATAATGAGATTTTTGTAATTATTCTTACTTTGAATTTGTATTTAAGAAATACTCGAAGTCTTTTACTGCAATTCAATTGAATCAATAGTTTGTAAGTCTTTTTGGCCTCAAATACAATACGACTGCAGAAGAAGACAATCGTTACGATGAATGAGAACACAATTATTAGACCACAACTTAAAACTATTCCGACAATTAAGTTTAGTTGGCCCGAGAAGACGGTGTTACTCAAAGCACCCAACCCTACGGCTATCCCAATCCATTCGATAAACACAAATAAAGACCAAATCCTATTGAAATGCATTACTTTCCGGTGAATTGCATCGATGTTTCGCAAAACAATCATCAATTGATAACTTCTTATCCGATGTTTTTGGCTTAAGAGTAGTTCCAACTTTTGATTCATTGATTTTAGGAGAAATCGAGATTAATGACAATAAACCAGGAAATAAATAAATGACCAAATCAACATTTCAGCAAAAACGATTGCTGTTAATGAGAATAAAATACTCCAAAACAATCCAAAAGTAATTAATTGAATAAATGTTGAATTCTTGTATAAAAACATGAATGAAAGATTGAATGCAGCAATTATTGAAAAATATTTAATCATATTATAAATAATTTTAATGTATTTTCTCAATTTATTCGTTGAATTTGTTTCTAAAACAAAATTTTTATCAAAATATTTGATATTATTCTTGAAATGAGAATAATTGATAATTTCATAAATTAAGGGTATCATATTAAATTGCAGATAAGTTAGGTTCCAGTGAATTTTAAACTGGAATTTGAAGACATAATCCCCGATTAGTATTGAATAGAAGTCATCGGTTATGAAGAACGAGATAATGTCTCGGATTAGGATTACAGCGATTAAAGTGTTGGCAATCAATGGATTGAATAGTTTTCGTCTTTTTCTGAAGTTTTCGTTATAATAAGGAAAACCATTTCTATAGAGTCTCTCTCCTATCAAATAAAGTAAAGTTTCAAAGTCATCAAAATTATTCATTTTTCTGACTTTTCTCATTCAACTTCAGAATAATAAGGAAGAAAATTTTGATCAAGCATAATTATAAGTACTACTTATTTTTCAGTTAAAAATCTCAATTAAAAGACCACAAGACTTATATAAAAAAAGGACAAGACTATGAAAAGTTCAATTAATCTTTAAAAGCAAATTTTCAAACAAAACTTAACTGTCTTTTTTGAATTTTTAATTGCTTTTAATACGAATTTCTAAAGGAACTAAGGGTCATTACAGAATTATCCGATAGATCATTTCCTTTAGAAATTGGTATTTTTATTTAAAATTCAAATTATTATTCTTGTTTAATGTCTAATAATAAAACTATTTCATTTTGAAAACTATGAAAACAGAATTAATAGCATTCATTTACAAATCTAAATCATCTATCATTAAAATTATGATAATTATGAGAATAGTCATCATGGAAATATTTGGGATCCAATTTTGAAAGCATAAGTTAAGAAAATAAAAATAAAGATCACCAAGCTAACTTTTTACTCATGCAGAAATCTCTTTGACTTTCATTGTAATGCCAATCATAATGACCAACCACTGAAATTGGATCAAGTATAAATTTCAATATAATTGAAAAATTTGCCCAGACCAAAACCTACCTCGTGACATTTGAATTCATTAATGATAAATAGCTTCCAACAGTAAAAGCCGGCCCTATTCTGTGCCGTTCTCTCAATGAATGACATCAACTAAAAAAATTTGGTTAAAATAATGGGTTTTTTGTAATAATTCTTACTTTGAATTTGTATTTAAGAAATACTCGAAGTCTTTTACTGCAATTCAATCGATTCAATAGTTTGTAAGTCTTTTTGGCCTCAAATACAATACGACTGCAGAAGAAGACAATCATTAAGATCAATGAAAAAAGAAATATTAAACCAGAAATAAAAATTATTTGAATGACTATACTGTTGATTTGACCCGAGAAGACTGTGTTAGATAAAGCACCCAACACAATGGCTAACCCAATCCAATTTATAAACACAAATAATGACCAAATCCTATTGAAATGCATTATTTTCCCATGAATTGCATCCATTTTTCGCAAAGCATTCATTACTTGATTACTAGTTATCGGATGTTTTTGGCTTAAGAGTAGTTCCAACTTTTGGTTCATAGATTTTAATAGATTTCGCGAGTAATGACAATAAACGAGGAAATACATGAAATACCATAAAAACATTTCACTGCAAACATAAACATATAATGAGTATAAAATACTCCAAAACAATCCAAATGTAATTAATTGATATAATTCTGAGTTTTTTGATAAGAAAACAAACGAGACATTGAATCCGGATAAAAGTAAATTGTATTTCAAAATATTGTTAATTATTTTAATATATTTTCTCAATTTATTTGTTGAATTTGTTTCCAAGATATTAGTTTTATCAAAATAACTGATACTATTCTTGAAATGTGAATAATTGATAATTTCAGAGAATAAGACCATGATACTTATGTTATGAAGAACTAAATTCCAGTGAATTTTGAACTTGAATTTGAAGATATAATCCCCGATAAGTATTGAATAGAAGTCATCGGTTATGAAGAATGAGATAATGTCTCGGATTAGGATTACAGCGATTAAAGTGTTGGCAATCAATGGATTAAATAGTTTTCCTCTTTTTCTGAAGTTTTCGTTATAATAAGGAAAACCATTTCTATAGAGTCTCTCTCCGATCAAAAATAGTAATGTTTCGAAGTCATCAAACATTATACATTTTTGTAATATATGTCATTCACAATTAGAATAATATCTATGGCTCTTAGACTTTTTGATTAACCTAAGAACATTTTATTCATTTAAAAATATTTGTGACCTCGAATCAAGACCAAGAATAAAGTAAAACAACTTAATGTCTTATAAAAATTATAAAAATAGACAAAACCATTGAAATGATGGTAAAACATACTTAAGATTATTTACTCTATCCGTTGATTAATGATTTTATTCAAGTAAAACCTATTTATTCCAATTCCTGTATAATAATGATATTTAATGCTTTTTTTTAATGAAAAATGACCAAGAAAACTATTTTTAACTCAAAACTTGAATTTGAAATAAAAATAATCATTAATTTTCAAATGAATCATTTGATCAAACTAAAATTATCATATTTAATCCAATCAGTGAATCACTATAAATATTACCATCACAATTATATCTGATGTGAATTATATGATTTTTAATATTGGGAGCTATTTTTATAATGCTCAAATAGCTCAAATATCTACTACTGAATTAAAAATAAATAATTTGACAAAGAATCTTTAAGAAACAACATTAAACAAATTATCTAACTCAAAAATCTAAAAAAGGAACTAGACTATATCCAAATCATTTTATATTTTACCAAGACAAAATTTGACAATGACAAATCTGTTGGATGGTGATGCAACATTAGCTACATCTGTGTAATTTTATAAACTAATGTTAGAGTCCTTGGATTGTCAAATGATAGTCACTGATAACAATTATCAATTCTATTGGTAAGAGTAGTATTAAATATATAATATTTTCGGTCATTAATTTTTATGACATTCAATAAGAGTCAATAACTAATAAAATATGATGTATTCAAACCGAAAACTAACTCAATTAAAACAACTGATTAAATACGAGGGAAATATAATAAATATGAATCATTCAATAGAATTCAATTTCATTAAAACATCCTTTGATTGCATCAATTGATTCATTAATAATATTGATATTAATTATGGAAATTTCGCCCACAAATATAACCAGTCTATTTTGTAACTCTGATCTCTGGGTAAATATAACACAATTTAATTGATCATTTAATGAGTGATTAAATGTCTATCTTGATAATGACAATTATTTTTTACAGGATTACAATATAACCTGGTTTACGGACAGACCACGTTTGACAGGATGTTTCTCAAATACTGTACTACCGGTGATTCCAGTGACAGTGTTGTTGGTGTTATTGCCCTACGATTTGTATACTGTCCGCAGTTTAGGCCGAAAATTGGCGCCAATTCCTTATCAGTGGAAAAATATCCTGATTTTGGTATTAATTGTCATTTGTTTCAATTGTTTGAAGAGTTTTCTTCTGTTTTAGTTATCAATGATTTGTCTCTCGATTATTGAATTAATGAATATTTCAAAGACTTTGTGGAATCACTTCTCAAATGAAATCAATTTATTAATAATCAGTGAATTGTTTTCGCCGTTAATTAAGATCAACACTTATTTAATGGTAACAATTCTTGTGATATATTTCCGCAAAAGTGGTTACAAACACTCAGTCACAATACCATCTGTATGGTTGTGCTCTTTCTTAGTCTATTCAATAGAATTGTATCAAATTTTTAGTACAAATGAGGAGAAGATCGATGACTTTGATGTTGTGCTCAAATGTTTTGAACTGTACTTTACATTAAAACTACTGATCGTCTCATGTCTTACCCCAAGAGTGACAGCATTTGAGACTTTAGTCTCAGAAAGTGAGCCAAAGTGTCCGATGACTGAATACAATGTCTTCTCCCGAATATTTTTTCTGTGGTTAACAAAGATATTAAAATATGGATACAAATCAAACACTGATCTCAACCCATATCTGGAGCCAATCTGTCCATCCCTTCAATCGGAGCACTCCTACAAACTCTTTGATTGTGCGGAGAAGAAGTACAACAAAAATCATTTGAAGACAAAGAGCTTATTCCCACTGATTTGTTGGACAGCTTGGGCTCCATATTCAGTGGCCATAGTCTTGATTCTGTTGAAAATCGCTTCAGACTTCATTCAGCCCTATCTCCTCTCAAAGCTGATTGACTTTGTGTCCGGTGCTGACCAATATTCATGGCACGGCTACGCATACGCAATAGCCTTTGCCTTTTTTAGTATAATTACCAGGATATTTGACTGCCACTCGTTTACGTTCCTGAATTCGGTAGCATTTCGTGTGCGGACAGCCCTCACAACAGCCGTCTACAAGAAAATGCTAAAACTGAGCGCCGATTCGCGCCGGGAATACACCACAGGTTTAAAACTCATTGACTTTCACTCAATAATCAGTATTTGTTTGCAATTAAAGGGGATATCAATAACTTAATGGGAGTCGACATCCAATTGATTGGCTCAATGTGCTTAAGATCTTACAATTTGTTTGCCATTCCCATCAGCATATTCGTTGGGCTGTACCTTCTTTGGCAATACTTAGGGCCGTCCTCTTTGACACTGTTCGCAGTGATGCTAATAGTGGGTCCGGTCTCTACTCTTATCACAAAACGTATGCAAAAGTATCAGACCTTACAAATGGAGTTAAAAGACAAACGTATGGAACAATTGAGCGAAATCTTGAATAACATAAAACTCCTGAAACTCTACGGTTGGGAACAGCCATTCATCGCAAGAGTCACACAAACCAGAGCTCAAGAACTAAACAAGCAATTGATTGTCAACTATTACTTTTCGGGGATTATTATCCTCTGGATTGTGATACCAATGTTGACGGCAGGGATGACATTCACAATGTTTATACTGGTGTCTGACCAGCCTTTGACCGCCAAAACGGCATTTGTATCCCTCTCTATATTCAGTATTCTGGGTCTTCCTATCGCTCGTATTCCAGGCTTTTTGAATGCATTCGTCAAAGCGTTTGTATCTTTCAAAAGGATCCGAAAATACTTGAGTTCTGAAGAATTGGAAGAATTTGATGTCAATTATGGAAATATTGAAAACAATTCCATCATTTCATTAAAGGGCTGTTCATTCTCTTATAGTCAAAATGAATGTCCGATTCTTAAGGAAATTAATCTGAATGTTAAGACCGGGTCTTTAGTTGCAATCGTAGGTAGAGTTGGTTCTGGGAAGTCATCACTATTTTCAGCACTTCTAAGAGATATGTATCTGAAGACTGGAGAGGAGTGTCGAGTGTCCGGCTCTGTGGCATACGTACCGCAAACAGCTTGGATTCAAAACATGAGTTTAAGACAAAACATTACATTTGTTTCCGACTATGAGTTCGACAAATACGAGGAAGTGGTGAACGCCTGTGCGCTCAAACCTGACTTTGATATACTCCCGGCCCGGGATCTGACAGAAATTGGTGAGAAAGGGATCAATTTGAGCGGTGGTCAGAAACATAGGGTTAGTTTAGCGCGAGCTGTATATCAAGACTCAGATATTTATCTATTGGATGACCCGTTGTCTGCCGTCGACGCACATGTGGCACAACATCTGTTTCAACAAGTAATTGGTCCGAAAGGACTGTTGTCCAAGAAGACCAGATTATTAGCCACTCATAACATCTCCTTTCTTGAAGAAGTGGACCAAATTATAGTGATGAGCGATGGAAAGATCATTGACTCCGGTAGTTATGAAGAGATGTCCGCAAAGGGACTGCTTTCAGAACAAGTTCTGGACAACACATCCATAGCCAGTGAAGATATAACTCAAGAGAAAACACGTAAATCACCCGAAAAACTAAGAAAACAAATATCAAAACAAAGTGACACAGAATTAGACCAAAATGAAAATCTTGAGGAAAGGGATGAAACCGATTCAGAGAGGGCTCAACTAATAGAAGAAGAGAAACAACAGTTTGGAAGCGTTGGTCTTCGGGTTTACTTAAATTACTTCATGAGATATGGAGTTGTCTTCACATTAATTCCGGTTCTCTTCGACATAGCCTTCAATATGAGCGAAATCGGAAGCAATTACTACCTCAACATCTGGTCGTCACAGAACTCAACCACAATCGAAGACCCGTCCAATAAGAGGACATTCATTTCAGTCTATTTATCTTTGGTTGTCTTAAATGCGGTGTTTGTGTCTTTAAGTCAGGTCCTCTTCCGTTATGGCGGAGTGAAAGCTGCAGCAAAATTACACAAAGATATGCTCTTCTCTGTGATTAGGTCTCCGATGATGTTCTTCGACACCACACCATTGGGACGGATATTAAACCGCTTCAATCACGACATAAGTAATATCGACGAAGACATACCATTCAACGCCTGGGAATGTCTGACATATTTCAGTCAATTTTCAATAATTCTTTGTTTAATCGTATATACGAGTCCTCTGATGGTTGTCCTCATAGTTGTTGTTCTCATAATATTCATTATTTTAACCGTAAGTCGTCTCCAGAAAAGTATTTCATCAGATAATAAGACATTCTTCGGCAGAGAATCTATTTATGGACTTCAAGACAATTAAAGCGATTGGATTCCATGAGTCGGTCCCCGGTTTACAGTCATTTCAATGAAAGCATATTCGGTGCCGTTTCCATCCGGGCCTATAAAGTGGGAAAAGTATTCACTGAAAAAATCCAGGAACTGATGGATATCAACATTAATGTCAATAAACACGTATTCGCCGCTATCTATTGGTATGTTATCTAAAAGATTCGGATTAATTGAAAATTTAATTCTTATTCAAAGGATTGAAATATGGATGGCTATAGTGGGGGCAGTCATCATAATTTCGATGTCAGTTATAGTTGTGTCTAAGAGAGAGGAACTGAGCGCAGGGTTGACCGGTTTTATACTCTATTATACCACTATTATGGTTACGTATATCGGAGTTGTTCTAAGAAGAGGGACAGACCTCGAAAACTCTATGGTTTCTGTGGAGAGGGTTAAGGAATACTCAGAATTGAAATCAGAGGCCGAATGGGACTCATCTCCAGAATTTAAGCCTCCAATGGGATGGCCTACGAAAGGGATAATTCAATTCGTAAACTACAGCACAACATACAGGGAAGGACTGGAGCCTGTGCTCAAAAATCTAAATTTTACAATTGATCATGGTGAAAATGTGGGAATAGTGGGTCGCACAGGGGCTGGAAAGTCATCGATTACTTTGGCTCTGTTTCGTGTAATCGAACCCATATTCGGACAAATACTGATCGATGGACTCGACATCACTCGCATTGGTTTACATGACTTGAGATCGAAGATAACAATTATACCACAAGAACCACATCTGTTTGCCGGTACTCTCAGAATCAATTTGGATCCACTCAATGAACACAGGGATGAGAAATTGTGGTCAGCCCTCGACAGCGCTCACCTAAAGGTCAGAACAAAATATTTATTTACAGAAATAAAAACTGATTTTCTGTTTATTCAGGACTTCTTTAAGAGCACTTCCGATGGACTGTCGTTTGAGATCACTGAAGGCGGAGACAATTTGAGTGGTGGTCAGAGACAACTGGTCTGTTTGGCCAGAGCTCTGCTCAGGGATACAAAAATACTTGTTTTAGATGAGGC